>BBSZ01006151.1:0-19393 GCA_000981365.1 Subanguina moxae | reverse complement strand
ACTATAAATATTTGTTTTCACAGAATTTTGTCAAAATTTTAAGATATTAAAAAAAATAGCTGCTTTTGAAGGAAAACTTTTATTCTGAGGCCTTGTGCTAGTTAAAAATGTCCTCAGGAATCAGAATATGAAAGCAGAATTTCAGAAAGTCGCTTGCTTGCTGATCCTATTACCAAAAGTTAGCATCCGATATTTTAGAACACCGACCACTTTATTTGCAGCCATATCTCGGCAAACATGCCACTTTTCTAAATTATGCTTTCAGATTCGGATTCCTAGGAACATTTGGGAACTGAGAGGCCTCAAAATATTTTTATTTTCAAAAATGGGTACTTTTGTTCAAAAATATCGACACTTTGAAAAAAAAAACCATGTTCAACTATTGTTTTAGCGTATGAATCCAGCAAAACCATTTGCTACACCACATATAAGCATTTCTAGAATTGCGACACAGCCTAGCAATTTAACCAATTTAAGGTTCGTCAGCTGACTTTAGCTTCTCATATTCCAGCTCTTGACTAAAATACTGGATTGTCAATTTCAGTCCATCACGCATAGAAACCTGGAAAAAAGAAGTGTTAAATTGGTCAACCAGTAAATTCCGAGTGGCGTCATCGGAATCCAAAAAATTTACGCATGGGAACCCGGTGCAGTAGTTTGGTCAAAAAAATTGTGTGTCTAGCAGTGATTGCAGGATGGACCTGGTCAAACATATGTTGTAAGGCCACTGATACGCTTTTTAATACCCATTATATGCGGCTTTAATTTTTACATTTTATTTTACAGCCAATACATATTGTTGCAAAAAGTTGAAAAAAAGGGTTTTTTTATGGGAATGAGCTTTTGCTACATTCAAACACATTTTCCTACTTTTTCCACCAACTTTCAGTCAAATGATATTGGGTTGGAGCATAATTGGTGAATAAAGGTTTTTACCAAAAAATGTGTTTGTAGCATTGTGTTTTTGACCTATGTTCTGCTGGTGTCTTTTAGGCATGTTATATATCAAAATTTAGCCTATATTCTAAGCTACATTTTGATATATAATATGCCCAGAAGACACCAGCAGAACATAGGTCAAAAACACAATGCCACAAACACATTTTTTGGTAAAAACCGCGAATAATTATGCACCAACTCAATACTTGATTGGAAAGAACAGATCCAGGGCTATACAGCGAAAAATAAATTAGGTGAGTTGTTGAAAAAGCGCTGAGATAATCAAGATTTAAAAAATTGGCGGGGAAACTAACTACAGCCTAGAGGAAATAGGGTAATTTAAATTTGAAAAGATAACTGAGAAAAGAGGTAACGACCATTGCCGACCAATTTAATAGAGACACTAAATTATATTTTTCAATTATTTTAAAATGACCTGTGGCTTCCACCCCAGCAGCTCATATCTGCAACAACTTTTCTTCATATGGTAGAGCTTCAAAATTACTTACGCTCTCTTGATTTCCGGCCTCCGTTGTTGTGGATCGTCTTGTGATTTGGGGAGATTGATTACATCACTCTTACTTCCTAAAAGACAACCCTTTTTCGCAGTTCATGGTTTCTTTTTGCAGCTGATTTAATTTTACTTTTTCCATTTATGTTTACTTGATGTTTCAGCACATCTTTCTGACCTATCATGTATTCCTCCCATTCTAATTCCCAACTAAGAAATTAATAATTTTTTAATAAACTTTTTTTGTGAAGAGTGCAGTTTGTTGGCTTGCTATGTAGGAAAGAGCCAAGCTGAAGTTACCTCCAAAGAAGACCATCAGCTATGAGCAGCTGTAATTCAAGCCAGATGATTTTTAATCTAATGACTAGGTTCATACTCCCACCGAACAAAAATAGACAAAAGAAATTTGAAGTGGTTTAAAATCAACATATTTTTATGGTTTTTAGACATCGAATACTCAAAAGATAGCAGGATGTGCGAACATTTCAGTAATAAATGATCCTCAGGAAATTTGGAAAAAAAAATATTGAACTTGCCTACTAAACTCTTGATGATTTCCGCAAAATTTTTCATTGAATGCTCTTCCGGGTTTCCGATGTTTACTGGCAAGGTTGTGTTTGACTCCATCAATGCGATTAGTCCTTCCACCAAATCTGAGACATACTGAAAAGACCTTGTTTGATTGCCGTCTCCATAAATCTAAAACAACTACTTGTTCAGAAGTTCTGAAACAGCTATGACAAATGCTTACCGTTATCAGGTCGCCTTTCAACGCTTGGATGATGAAATTGCTTACCTAAAAATTACGAATGTTATTTGTCAATATATACAGTCAAACCTCGACATAACGAACCCCCAAAAAATTGATTATAATACAATAATAGATAGAAACCCCCTTATCCCCCTGTGTCTCTCTGTCCAAACTAAACCCCTTTGTGTGGGATTCGGGGCTTTTTATAGGTAGCCCGGGGAGAAAAGTGGGAGAGTCTTTTATAGGGGTTGGGTCTGTGTATGTGGGTATGTGGTGTGTCCCTCACAGAAATTCTTCTATGACATTTTTAAAGGCGAAACTGTTGTGTTGTCTAAAAAACGACTGGGAAATTCAGAATCCTTACGATTTTTTGCCTTAAAGATATCAATATCAAAATTGGCAAAAGATGTCAAAAATCGAGGTAAAAAAATGGTCGGACCCAGTTTGGATCCAACTTTTTGAGCTCGATATAAAGAGGTTTGACTGTAGAATATATATAGTCAATATAGAGCAGCAAAAAGAGGCATTGTAGGAAATATATTTTTGTGGAATTTTTGTCTGTAAATCGTTGAAGATCGAAGAAGTATTACAGCAAATCCTTTCTTGTTTCATTATGGTTTTTGTTCTCTAATAGTTTGCTTTCCCACTACTACCTATTGTTGTCTTTGGTTCATTTATACTTTGTTTTTAGATAAAATGAAAGTCAGAAAAGCCAGGTTTTGGTTCGTTACACTTCTGCCATATAACGAACTCCGAAAATGGCGCCATTTCATACAAAATTTTCGCAAGTTAGTTGGGCTTTTTATACTCCAAATAGCTAAGATTTGTGAAGATATTTTCATTCGAAAACAAAGTAGCAAAAACTAATCTTTAACGATTTACATAGCAAAGTTCACAAAGAAAATACTTGCTGCAAGACTTCATTCTGCTACTGTACTTATTATGAACAAAATCAGCAACTCACAACTCTGCCATCATTCATATGCATCCTTGGACCGAAAGTGTTGAATATTCTTGCGATCCTAATATCCACGTTTTCCTAATATCACATAAAGGCTACCCTAAATAATTGCACAATCCCATTAAGATGAATCTACCTGTTTGTGGTAGGCCATTAAGAGAGATTCAGCTACCCTTTTCCCTTCATCGTAACATGATCTTGGTCCAATTGTATTCACTCTGCCGAGATATGTCTCAGGTTGCGGGTTTACCTGAAAAAGAAAAACAAAATTTAATGTCGAAAGCATAAAGAATGCTGCGTGACCTCCGGGTCCCCATATACTTCTGATGTGCTCGCTAACAAAAATCTGGCTTTGACTCGTCTAAAAAAAATTTAGTCATATTCAATTACGTGCAAAAGGAATATTTAACCTAGCCAAACCCAACAGGTTTATTGTCCCAATCGCATTTGTTTTCAATGTTTTTACTGGGTTATACATGTAGTGAGGCGGTGAAGCGGGCGAAGCCAGATGAAAAATTTGGTCAACTAAAACATCAGAAATTACGCGTGCAAATCCATTGATTCTTAAAAGACCATTGCCGTTGCAGACAATCAAAATTGGCAAAAAATTAGTTTAAACGCGTCTTGAGCGCTACCCGTAAGATGTAGTTTAGCCTTACAATTGGGGGGGTGGGGGGGTTGATAATGGTGGAGATGTTCTACAGAATGTTCCAAGGAAGGATCAAAGACCCAACGTCGAATAATATTCAATAATGTATTGTTGCCGTATATATAAAGACGTGTGTAGAAGACATACCTTCGCTATGATATGGATTCACTACATCATGATGTACCAATTCAAAGTTGGGATGGCCAATCCATTGTTCAACATTTCGCTTTCTGCCAGTAAAAAAGTTGTCCAACGCAATGACTTCATGCCCATCCAGCATTAATCGGTCCACTAAATGAGAGCCTACGAAACCAGCACCACCTGTGATGAGAATTCGTTTTCGGGTTTCTTCATTGCGGAATTTAACACTAGGATAGGAAGAGATGGAATTTCGACTTCTGAAAATTTAAATAGATCCATTTAACACTTAGTATATCACCTTTCAGGTCCACTGCTAACAACATGTTTTAATCGAAGAAGTTGGTCTTGCAGGTCGCTGATTTCCCTTTTCAGTTTTGACACATCATCACTGAACACGACAAAGATGTCTTTTGAGAAGCTTACTTTCGTTTATCCACTTTAATTCACCTATTTGTCAGAGACCGCCCAATGTCTTTGGTCAATTGGCCAGTCATAGAAAACAGCCTTGAATTTAGGAAAACTAAATATTGCGAAAGTTAAATCATATATTTTAATTAAAAAGTTTGAGAAACTAATCTCCTCCGGTTAGAAACGTGTTTTTTTTTCCTACTGGCTCCTCTATATTTCGGCTAAACACATTATGCGAAACAAATTCAAAATGGTTTAAAATCAACAATTTTTATTGTAGTTTTTAAACATCTTGTACTCAATCTTGACGAACATTTTGTTAATAAGTTGTCTTAAAAAGTTTGGAATTAAGGCCATTTTACGTTTGTTTTGTGTCTTTTTCAGGCGAAAGTAAAAATGGCCCAATTTTTTAAAAGTATCTTTAAGGGCTCTTGTTACTAAAATGTTTGCCAGATTCTGCTGATCATTTTGAGTACAAGATGTCTAAAAACTACAATACAAATTGTTGATTTTAAACCGTCTTGAATTTGTTTCGTGTAATGTGTTTCGCCGAAGTATAAAGTAGGCTTTAGGAAAACACTGGTAGAAACTAGTGTTGCTAGAGTGGCTTTTTTGCACAATTTTTCACATTTTTTAATATTTATATCCCAGCATCCTTGAGAATTTTGCAGAAAATCTAGAATTACCAACTATTAACCTTAATACGAGACCCTTGTTAGTAAAATGCTGTTTTCGAATGTTACTATCCATGAAAGTTTTCATTGGAATGATTTTTTGTCCTTATTCTTTCAATCATCATGAAGATCAGCGAACAGAAAATTGGAGTCATTCGAATGCATCAGGGAGGTAAGGCCGTTATGAAGATTTTTAGAGAACTTGGATTAAATCACGGAAAGGTACCAGAAACACTGTCAGGCACTTCAATGAGCTGGGCACTTACAAGGATCTGCAGAGACCTGGTAGGCCAAAGTCTACTCGCATTGCTCCATTCATTCGCCGTATTGAAGGCCAGGTTGGCCGTCGACAGACAAAGCAGGAAGTATCACGCGTGCATACAAAGTTGCGTGATTCCCATTGTATCTAACAAGTATGGCCCTTTAAAAGTGGGTACCTTTATTAAAAAATATCAAAAATCTCAGAAAAAGGCGTGAATAACTGTCGTTTTACTGTAAGAAGTCGAGTGCAGAGTAATGTTTTCAAAACTCAGTCACACTCGCACACACCTCACAGTTAGCGTCACAGTGAGAGTTACACTTAATCTCACACCTAAACTCATATTCACCCTAGCATCAAATGTGAGGGTGAGTTTAGGTGTGAGTATGAGCCTCAGTGTCAGTTAAAGGCGCGAATGTGAGATGCGAGTTTTGAAAGCACTGGTGAGGGAAGTTTTTCAAGCTACCAATTTTTTTTTAGATTTTTAGATCGAAAACAATAAAGTTTAAACCTACCCATTAGAAGCAAAGAGGATCCAAAAAGAAGAAGTGCAACGAAGGAAATCGAAGTCATTATGCACTGTTTAAATCTTGGAATGACTTACAATGCACCACTTTAAGCCTCCGTGCTAGAAACGTGAACATCTGAATCGGGGACGCAACAGACTTGCCAACAGAAAAGACTCATTAACAGCTTTAACTTGCCAATGAAAAAGACGCTCCAATGGTCACACTCGCCAGAGTTCAATTTTTCAATTTTATAATTTCGCTAACTATTATGGCAATATTCGACCATATTCTACGTCGGTAAGTATTGTTATTGGCAAATTAAACCCAGGGGACAAAAAGTGAAATTAGAGAAATGAAATGTGTTTAGTAAACTGGGAAATGCAGCAATTTTCATTTTTGTTTTTTCATCAGTGATTTTCTAAATTTTTAATTTCTCACTTTTTATAAAACATTGAACATTTTAAAGTAGTGATCGTAGCCCTAGATGTACCTACCTACCAACGTTTTAGCTTCTAAAACATGCTTAAAAACTCTTCTACAATTCGATGCTCCACGACGAGAAGGAGGTAAAAAAAGGGGAAACTCGAAAGCTGCTCCGATGACCGTCTACCTGCAATGGATCGCGGATGCGTGAGAAGGGCTGTCTAAAGAGCTTATTATCTACTCGTTCAAAGCCAGCTGAGTAACAAATGGCACCGATGGGAGCGAAGATGACTTCATTGTTTCCAGGAGCAAGGGCCGGTGCCGAGCGGTCGAGCAAAAATTTAGTTGGAGCGCGAGGAAGTATAAATGGCCCAGCTCTTGGAAGAAATCGATCTAGTAGAGCAAGAAGAAAATGTGTTGAATGAAAGTGATCAAAAATGGTTTTTGATCACTTTTTGACTATCAGCTACAAAAAGATGATATCAGCTACAAAAACAAAGTTTTTAGCTGCATTTCAAATCAGCTGCAAAAAAGTTTTAGCTACGGAAAGAACACTTTCAGCTTGAGAAAAAGAATTGTCCAAAATATATGTAAAAATTTAGAGGGTGTACACCTGGCACTGCAGCCAATAGTAGTAACTTTAAATAGCACACTTGTGGAGGATTACACCTGGTATGGTGTTTTAAACTTTACGTTTTGTCAAGTCTTTCGCTGGCAGGTTGTAACCGTTGGAGGTAATAGCACTGGCAAGGCTGACTCAGTGGCGAGCTTTCGATTTCGCGAGTTTAAAGCACTAAAAAACACTAGCTGCTGGCAAGCTTTTCAGCGGTAAATCAGTAGCGCACCACAAAACTCAATCGAAAAAAAAATGTACTATGAGAAGAAGAAACCCAAAAGCTTTGCCACCCAACAAAATCACCATAAACTGTTATTCTGTCTGTTCAAACGAAAATATAGCATCAACCACCCAAACTTCAATACTTTATGACAAATACAACAAGTTACAAAGGACACTCCATCTCGTAAACCGAGAACTTCACGTCTTTTTGACATTTGGCTTTCTGGATTTTTTCTTCAATTTCTTCACCAATGTTTCGGCTGACTCTAGTTCTGGCTTTTCCATATCTGCTTTTTTGAGGTCTCTTCTGTTCAATAACTTCTCATCATCCTTATCAGTCAACTTCTGTTATAATGAAATGAAATGTATATGGGATTTGTATGAATTATTTGCTATCTAGAAATATGGAACAAACGCTTCTATAGCACTCAATAATAAATAACTCACGAAATATAACAGAGGACAATTTATAACACAATACCACAATAATACCACTAATGATCTCGAAGGAAGTAATACAATAGAATTATACAGAGTTCCATTCGACACAAAACCGTTTCAAATAATTCCTCACAACAACTTCCTTTTCTCCAAATTCTTGGAGGACCTTTTCCGTTTCTCATCCACTTGTTGGTTAGCCAGAGTTCCGCCTTTATAGAGAGGATGAGTCTATAGCTTAGTTTAGTTAACACACTTTTAAGGTAAATAATTTTATCAAAAACCTTGTCAATGGCAAAAGCGCTATCAGTAAACAAAGAAGAGAAACGATCGTCGCTCAGATCTATAAAGTCCGCGTTTTTTGAGCCTGGAAGTTTCCTGCGTTTCTTGGTTGGCTCCTCCTCAGCCTGGAAAAAGCATTAGACAAAATTTCGCTTCAGATACAGGCTAAAATACCTTAAAGCTTTCCTTATTTTGTTTTTTTGCTTCTGCTAATTTTGCTTTTCGATCTTTGCGCTTTTGTTTCCTTATTTCAAGATATTTTTGGAATGGTGTCGCCTCTTTCGCTGGCTTTTCCGACACGCCTAATGCACTTTCCTGATAACCAGCTTCACTTGTAGCTAAAGAATCCCATTCGACTCGCAGATGATTGTCCGCTCTGGCAGCCAATTTAGATTCATTGTTAGCATTATTTTTTAAAAGAAAGTCCAGACGCTGACCACTGTCCTCTTCCTCGGTATCGGAAGGCGACGCTAACAGCTTACTGTAATAGATACGCATTAGTAGGTTGTAATTGAAGAGAGGCAAGAAAATCCCTACAATGACTTTCAAAGCGTTTATTAGGGAATTATTGCGGACAAAAAAGAGATTAACTTTTTACACACATCTTCTCGCTTTCGCCATCAAACATGTGCAAGTTTTACTATAGCATAGTGCAAACGACATTCAGGACGATTCATTAGATTCATGTTTTCGTAGAACGCACTTAAACCCTTCTTTTAGAGGAGTAAAATTTGCTCATGTTCAGTGGCGAAAAAAACTAGAAATCTATGAAAATTTTAATCTGCTTCTTATCCGCAATGACCCCTGATTAAGACCTTAAAAATCAATGTAAAAACCTTTTTACCGCCTATAATTGGAACAAAGAAAAGTTATTTTAGGACATACTCAAAAGCAGCAAAATTGCATTCCTCTTTAAAAGCTTCGGTGACACGAACAGTGCGCTCTGGATCAGTCTCGTCCCAGGTAAGCTTGGCATTGCAGTTGGACAAAGCTAGACTCTCAAATCGCTTCGAATGGTATTTCTCGACATTGACATCTTCTGCCGACACTTTTTCTCTGAGACGAGACTCCTAAACTTGCAAATTTTTTTAATTTGAAAAAAATAATTTACATCAAATTCCATTTCTTCAGGAACAAAACGAAGATCAAATCGAACACCGCTGGTCTCGTATTCCACCCCATCACAACCTTCATAGATAGCTATAGCAGTCTCTTCTGAATCACATTCGCAAACAGCATAGTAGTAGCGCAGCCTTTCTAGCTGATAAGCACGAATCATTTGCTTAGTCTTTCTAAAAAGTAAACTTAGAAATTAAAGCTACTAGATGAGTAAAGTTAAAACTAACGCATCGTCTTGCTCATCTCCACTGCATTCCTGACCATCTTTAAGTTTAGGAAGTTTCGGCCCATTTGCTTCCTCACTTTCCATTCGTTCTGCGCCAAAGTCAGATAAGTAAACGCCTACAGAGATAATTTGACCAGCATCAGGTTTAAAAGAGTTAAGGACCACAAGCAGATCTTCCGCAGTGAGGCGGTCCCAATCAAGATTGCAGATGGCGATTCTTCGGCTAGCCCACTCCACTCGATCTACGCTTCTGTCCACCTCCCCCCAAGAGTTTATCGCACTATCTTCGGCTAGCTGTTTCTCAATTTCTTCGTGGTCATCAGTATCGTTGACACTTTCTTCTGACGAGGACGAGACATTACCTTCTCCACGGGCCAAATCCAGTTTAATCTCAATTTCATTTTTCTCATCCTGCTCTTCGACACTACTTTCCTGTTCTTCTGACGATGAACTTTCCTCTTTATCCGGACTAAAAGGATTGATTAAATTAAATCAAAGTCAATCCGAATAAAACTCACTCTTCCATATCATAGAGACTAGCCAAGTGTTGATTACTTGAAAAGTCCAACTTCCGCCCACGCTTATCCACCTTGAATTTTCCCAGTTTAAAGCGATCATCTGTGAACATAGTCTGAATTCAAATAATGGTTTTCAGTAAAACTTGTATTACCCTTGAAAATTAGATCGCTTACCTGAAAACGTTCATCGACCACAACTTTACGTTCTTTACGCGGAATTTCTTTGAAGAGAGGATCTACAGCAATTTCTTTAAAGCGCTCATCTCCCTCGACTATTTTCGTTCCTAATCTCTTTTTCTTTGTGGGCTTAGCTTTTCCCATTTTTATTCTTCAACGCTGTAAGTTAGGAAAAGCTAGTTAAGTTATTGAGAAGTTTCTAAAATCCAACAAGATCGAAAATGTCAGAAAAAAGATAAGAAGTAAGGTAACTTAGCGAATGCGTCACCGAACCATCATTATTTATCAAATATCGTTTTAAGCAAACAAATATTACTTACTAGGGTTGGACATGTCTGGGAAATTTAAAACCGATGAGCATTTTTTTTCTAAACTAAAAACGCTTAGGAATTTGGATGGTGGGGTTACAACCGTTACAACCTCATCACTAGACTAACGGCATTTAAGCTGATCAGAGAAAAGATTACATACAAGTTCTACGGAGTTGACAGGAATAATAATGAATAGAATCAGCAACTAGTCAAAGTTTTCTACCCAAATTGATAATTATTAGTCGAAAATTTTCTGACTAGTCTACTGATGATCGACTGACAGTTTTTGAACACTGATGGTTATAAGTATTCTAATAAAGGGCTTCGAAAAAAAGATAAAGGAACGAGCGTTACCGAAATTTAAATATCTAGTAAAGCGTAATTCGTGTCTCCGTTCCATTTATTCGGTATGGGTCGGTATATTCACTCTTCTTGGACATTGGTTGCATGATAACATGCAAAGGTTTTTCACGGATAATTTTCTGATTTTGAAAGGGGTATTATTTGCTGCAAAGAAGCATTGTTTCAAGGGAGTATAATACACTGGAAACATCGGCAACGACCCTGATCTTTACATTGTGAAAATTAAAATAAGTTTTGAAAATGTATTTTTTGGCATTTCGAGTTGCATTTCGAATAAGTTCGAATTGGAATTTTTTTGCTTAGGTTTAATGATCCCTAATTATCAAAGAAGCGAAGATCCACGGATTATGAGGGTTCTTTACTTGAATGGTGAAATTAAATTAAAACAATTTTTCACGGAAATATACTACTTTTGACAGAACGGCCCATAAATGTAGGGGCCAAGAGCCTTAACGATATTTACCTCGAAAGGTTTACTTTACTTCTGCCTATTACCAAATAAATGGAGTTTAGGTGCAGGTTTACCAAATTGCCTCCTTCTATGATAAGCTGCCGCGTTTTGATTTTTTTGTTTGTTTGTAAATCTAGTTGGTCGTTATAGATAAACGTTCTCTCAAACCAGGGTATGTCGTTACCAAAGTCTAAATATCTAGTACAACGTGATTCGTGTCTCCACTCCATTTATTCGATATGGGTCGGTATATTCACTCTTGTTGGACATTGTTTGCATGATAACATGCAAAGATTTTTCATGGATAATTTTCTGATTTTCAAAAAGGTATTATTGGCTTTAAAGAAGTATTTTTTTCAAGAAGTATAATACATTCGAAATATCCATCATCAATGTCACTGCCTCCTCTTCTTTTGGCTCGTTTGAAACAACGTGGGATTATCAAAGAAAGCGGAAAACGAGAGGGTATTAATTTTTTCCTTTAAAAGCCACTGGTAACATTGATGTGTTTACAGATGATAGTGAGGAAGTATTTGCTGAAAGCTATGACAAGGAAGACGACGAACAAATAAATGCCAGTGAAAAATATCGTGGCGGAGCGCCTGGTAAGTATGAAAATGGAATGAAAGGCCAAGATCCATATTGTTCTCTTAGGATGTCCCAACAAGTACAACCATTATCATATTTGCACAGACTACTGTTTCGATCACTGGAGGGAAGGTTTTCCAGCGGATCGGTGGGTAATTAGCAGTAAAAGAAATTTATATATAGGGTGACGCAAAAAGTGATGACGATTTTTGTTATGCTATCTTTATCGGCATAAATCCGTTTATTTGTTAGTGAAACGAAGTAGACTTTGAGCTTTTGTTACCTTTTTTAAACAATGCGCTGTATCTCATCTTTTTTTTACGCCACATTATATAGCATGCATTGTAGACTTACTCAGAAGTACCTGGATGAAAGACAGAAAATGTTAAAAGAATATCCACTTCCTCTCGGGTGGAAAGAAGTTTACGATGCTGGTATGCGTCGTCATTACTGTAAGTTCATTTTTTTGCATTCAAAAGTGATTCTCAGTTTTGTAGACTGGTGTCAAGCAACTGATGAAGTCAGTTGGCTTTCTCCCAAACACCCTAGGCATGTTTATGTTTTGACATATGTAACATATAAACAATAGTGCCCTGACATTGATTAACGGAGTAAATTTGTCAAGGTTCCATACCTTTTTAGAGCCGTAATATCGGAAGCTGCTCAAAAGATTGCAAAAGGCAAGTAGACTTGCAATTATTTGACTATTAATCAAAAATAGCTTTTCTAGAAATGTTGGAAAGCGCCAAGCCTTCAAGTCGCAGTGAGTATCCACAATCAAGGAGATCTTTGGGAAGCAGAGATCGAGAAAAGGATGAACGACGGGACGACCAGCGAGATTCGAGAGGGCGAAGAGATCAAGGAAGAGAACAACGTTATCGTGGCAGAGACCCGGAAAGAGAAGCTAGGAGGCGAAGAAGGGTAAATTTTTTTATTATGGCTTACATACTGCAGTCCAATTTTTGTAACATTGTGCACATAAGACACTTACCTGTTAAGGAAGGCTCCGGATCCGAAGATGAGCGCCAGAAAGGAAGTGGAAACGAAGACGATCAAGAAGCCGAGGAGTTGAGCGAACGCGAGAAATTAAGTATGTTTATCCTGAAGAGCAAAGCATACCTTCCATTCCAAATAATCTCATTAGAATTTTAGAGCGTGCTAAACGTCGAGGAATAGGTAATTGAGTCATGTTTATATGTTCAAAAATGAGAATAATCTTTTGCAAAGTGAAAACGACTTGGAAACATTAATTCGTTTGAGCATTTTGACTGATTACTTTTTTGGACACCTAGATCCCTTTTCAGATCCTATGGACCCTGCTGCTTATGGTGAAGCTCCAATCGGTGCTTGGAGTTCTGGCTTGGCTTCTGATGGTGTCAAAACGGGTGTGGATGTTACCGCTAACGGACCGCTCTTTCAGGTTGATTTTTTTAGAAAAATAGTTTATCTTTAATAATATTGTAAGCCTTTTAGAGTCGTCCATACCCAGCTCCAGGTAGATACACATATAAAACGTTTGTTGTTACTTTAGCCTTTTCTATTAAGGAGCAATCCTACGAAGAAACAATCCGGATGCCGGAAAGACTGATTGAGATCTGAAGTTTTGCATACTTCTGGATGCCTGTTGTCCTGTTGTATCATTTATTTGGCTGCATCATTTGAATAAATTTTTTGCGAGGGAACATTTATTTTGGGATTAAACTGTAAAGGTGTAGGTGAAGCGTTCGACCAGTGATATTGTAACAGCTAAAAATTACGGTCGTTACCCGAAAAACCAGTTTATTCATTGCTTAGAAATCATGGATTCAAATCCTTTTGAAACTGAGCTTGAACGTATGTTTGATGTAATAGGTGTGGAGTGGGCATTAATGTAACTTTTTAAAATAATGTATTTTTAGAAAGAGCGGCAGAAGGAGCTAGACAAATCGCAAATTTAGTAGAAGATGGCTCTATGAAGACAAGTCTGGTCACTGCGCTCAAGAATCTGGCTGAAGTTGACCGCGATATAGACTTGGATCTAAAGATTATCGCCGAACTTCAGAGTGCTGGGTCTCAAATAAATTCTAAAGATGCGGAGATTATCTCCGAGAAGTTCAATGATTTGTAGGTTACTCCTTTCGTAATTTAAAAGCCTTATTTTTATGTGTTTGGGCGTTCTAATGCTAACACCACAAATGCTGGCCGATGCAGAAAGATGATTGAAGAAATTCGTAAAAGTGTTCAAAATCCACCGAGGAATAGTCGACGTGAAGATGAAGACATGGAGGTTATGACGATGACTTACAGCTCAAAGGATCCTATAACAAAGACAGATATTCAAGATCCAGTTAAAAATGCGGTATCTTCCAGCAATTCCCTTTCGATTACTTTTGAAATCACAATTTCAGCATTGTGGCCATGTTTACGACAGGGAATCAGTAAAAGCATTCATCGCTCAGTGTAAAGTAAGTTTACATTTTAAATTTCATATATTGTCTTGAAAACGTTTATGCAAGATTGTTTATTTGCTACAGAGGCAATCAATTTATCTTAATTTAGTCCCATAGGCAGCTGTGTCAGGTACTTAACATTGTTAAATCTTTTATATTTTTAAAACGGACATGTTTAGTTCGCTTTTTAGTGCCCTGTTCGCAGTTGTCCGGAGAAACGTCAATTAGACATGGCTAACATGATAGGGTTTCCTGAATTCTTCAACATGATCTCCAGATAAAAATTTTATGATTTATTCGTGGAGGAATTGCCTTTATTGGGTTAGTCTTACTTTAGTCGCATATTAGAATGCATGCGACATATATCGATAAAGTCTTTTATCATACGATGTTGTTTATACACAATCATATTGTGAAATTTAAGAAAAGGACGCTTTTAATGTTGCTTCATCCCAAGGACCATGGATAGTGTTCTTACTCTTTTGCATTCTCACCAATAACAGTGGACAAATAAGGACGATAAATAGATGTAGCATACTGTAGATAACGGTTAAAGGGACTGATTCTATTCCTCTGGCTAGTAAGATAGTAGCAGGCCAAAGTATGAATAATAAGAGAAGGGGCAGCCATGTTCTGTACATCTCACACAATAGATTCCTTAATCTCGGCCAAAAACTGAAGGCACACATTGACAGAGCCATCAAGTAAAATGCCAGTTGGTCAGTGTCAACACGGGATATAAGAAAGACGGAGGCAGCAAATGAGAGATTTACGGAAAATGGAGTGCTCACTCTAGAAATGCAATTTTTTTTTGTTGAAATCAGACAGCGTGCCCAATTAACTGTCACGGTCTAAAATAGGTAAGATGCAAATTCAGTAAGCTAAATTGGCCGGTAGACTTTTATTAAATGAAAAAAGTCTACCAAACGCCCCTTTAACGTAAATTCATTCCCAAAAATAGATTCAAATCGGCCGTGACTGGCGAGTTGGACACATACTTTTACTAAGCAATAGCGTACATAGGAGCATCCATTCCGTAATCATGGAAAACTAGACTAAGGAAGAACAGGAAAAAAGATGTCTGCAAAAAACTTCTCTTAATAACTGACATGCCATATCTTCTCTATTAATCGCCCGGGAGGGAATATTTTCCAACCCCCTAAAAGGGGGGGGGGGTATTATTTATAGAGGGTGCTTTAATAGGGAGAGAGGTATAATTTTTGAAACATGCAGAATTTGATCCAAAGTCTCCATGAAAATTTTTTAAGATATTTTTAGAATGTTTTAATTTTTCAACAAAACCTTTTCTAAATTTACGCACGTTAGTGATTCCAAAAGTAATAACTAGAATAAACAATTCTAACTCATTTTGTGATTCCAACTAGAGTTGTGATATTTTTTGGAAAATATCTTTCGTGGTAATTTCCCGGAAAATTTCTGTTTTTTGGAAAGTATCTTTTTACCGCATCATATCAAGAAACCCGAATTCAAGATACATCTGGCAATACTCTAATTCCAACTTTCATTTTTTAAGACACTGATGCACAAACGCCTTTCAATATTTCCCATTTTGTTTTTTGGATATTTGTTTTGTTCGTTAAGAGGAAGTACTTGTTAAAATAAACTGTTTGAGCTTTTACTAGAGGTGCGATTATTTTGCAATTGCCTCCAAGAGGGGGTATTATTGGAGGGGAAATTAATAGATAGAGCGGTACTAATAGAGAAAATATTACACACAAGAACTCACAGCGTAAATAGTATCGGTGCTTATTGAAGTAGTTAGTGTTCTGAAAAAGAATTTAAAAAATATTGCGCAGATGTTTTTCGGATTTAAAAAAGCCGGAAAGCGCATCGATAAAATTTTATCACAAACCTAATCAGGGGAGTAAATCCATAGCCAAAAAGTAGTAAAGTTAGTAATGTTCTGAAGTGATCGGCAATCACATCAAATGTAAAAGATTTCCTGTTTAGGGCTAAGTAGATGCACGCACAGAGTATAGCAAAACCAGCTACTATTACCAGCAATTGATCAACTTCCAAGTAGCTGCAATTAAAATCTGTAATATACAGGGTGCGTAAAAGGTATGATGACCAATTTAATTTTTTTTTATAACTCGGCCAGTAATTTTTTAAGTGGGTCAGTAAAGAAGAAACATAGGAACGAGTCAAAAAACCACGAATTTGAAATTCATTTAAATTTGAAGTATATATGAAGAATTATCACCAAATCTTTACTTCATTTGGACATGCTCGAAAATAAGCAGGTATATGACGACGACGTCAATCTGACACATCACAACCGAAGCACCAAGAATAGAGTGCCAGATAGAGTAATGGACCACAGTCACTGGAATTACACCTATATAAATTTGTGTAAACACAAACACGACTACTAACCATTTTTCTTTAGCTTGCACAAGAATTGTGTTTCATCGCTGAAGTTGTCGGGAAATTCGCTTTTCTTAAAAAGCGAAGTTTTGCAGCAGTACTGACAACTTCAAAAAACCTTGTAAAGCACATTTTCCCACATCCTTCCATTTCCACCAACAGAGCTCATATGTGCAAAAATTTACACAAGAAATTACGCGCTACGCTGAGAAGAAGCGTTCAAAAATAAATACACAAGGAAACCTATGAAACATCTTACGGAAAACTTGTTTTATAAATTTTTGAGTACCGCTAGCCAAGGAATTAAGTGTCTAGGCATCAAGCCGAATAGTTAAAATCTCTCATAATTGACTTTTGAACGAAACTCTTTAATTGGATAAGCATTAATCGAGAACAAAAAACAACAACAAAATAGAGACAAGAGAACGAACAAAACGAAATAAATCAGTTCTTGGATTTCTTACTGGATATCAATTCTTGGAACTGTTTCAACACAGTGTCTTCTCTCTTCTTGCGCTCTTCTTGACTAAATGTATTCAACAAGCGCTTCTCTTCTGCGGTAAGGATCTAGAGCAATCAGTAAATACATAGAATCCGTAACAAAATTAACAACGGAATATTAGCATACTTGATTCTCTTTTCTTAAGCGTGTGGCCTCCATCGACTTGTGTCTAGTTCCACTCATCACATAACCAACCTTCTCAAACACCGAAATTTCGTCTGAAGACAAGCCAATTTCACCTCTCCGCGGTATTCGCTTCCCTTGAGCAGCATAGGCAGCCATTGCGGCTAAAGTAAACAAAATTAGACTTTTGAACTTTAAAATGAATCAAAATCCACACCTGCTTCACCCCTGAGCATGTTCTTCCTATCCCTAAATAGTGAAAAATATGCATTGGGAAATGCAGACTTCCAAAATAAACTCACTGAGCATCCAGCTTTCCTTCATAAGTGGGTGAATTCGATTCACGCAGAAGGTATTCCGGAATTTGAGGACCCTTAATTAAAAAATTAATTAAATAAGTAATCAAAAAGCCGTCACCAAGATACGACTCTAGTAATTAATCCTGATACACATTTTGAGCCATTTGCGCTTTTTTAGATTTTCATAGTTTAAATATTCCCATCCAACTACAATGCGCCTCTAATTTGCTAGGAAATTGAACTGGAGGAGTGTTTGTACCCAGGTGGGGTTTAAACTTTATCAGGTGGCTCATGTTATATACGCTAAACCGTGTGCGCTGTTCGATGTCACTTTTTTAACTACATTAAATTTGGAGCTCAGACAGTGTTTCCAATAATCAAAAACAGAATGAAAGTCAGAATGAAAATTTGAAATTTTCTAAAACAGAATTTGTTTTTGACTCTCATTCTGCATTTGAATGCCTACTTCCTGATATCAAAAAGTAAATTCCTGATATCAAAAAGTCGGCATTCAAATGCAGAATGAGAGTCAAAAACAAATTCTGATTTAGAAAATTTCAAATTTTCATTCTGACTTTCATTCTGTTTCTGATTATTGGAAACACTGGGCTCAAAATCCAAAAAAACACCAAAAATCCATTAGGAATTTTGTAATTAATTTTTTTTCAAACAAACGACTTACAATAACAAGTGATTCTTCGTCTTTGGCTTTCTTTGCTTCTTTGTCTCGCAACTCCTACAAATTATGATTACACATTTATAGCTGGTTTAGGGAGCACCTTCGTCAATTCCACCCACTCTTCTTCCTTTTCTTCGCTCTTAGACTTGGAATGCTTTCTGCGCTTCTTTTCCTTTTTATGGTGCTTTTTACTGTGCTCCTTCTTGTGCTTCTTTTTTTTCTTCTTGCGTCGGCGCTCTGATGAAGACGAAGATGATCCCGCAGACGAGGCGGACTCTACTGAACCGTCTCTTTTACGCTTCTTCTTTGTACGAGAATCTTTTTTCTTGTCACTAAACCCAAGACCTTCTTTCTTCAAGTCAACCGCGGCCTTTTTTTCTACAGATTCATGCCTAAAACGAGAAACCTTATAAATGAGCTTTAAAGAAAAGTGTACTTACAGCTCAAAAACTTCTTCGAGTTCAGCATGTGAAGGTGAGTGGCCCCAAACGGTTCTGGTTCCGCGACCACCTATCCTTTCTCGGTCGTGTCTACGACTAAAAACTTGTTGAGTTATTACGATGATCTCAACGTGATGACAGCGCATACCTGCTCCAAAACATATCTTCTTTAGCGTTTTTTGCCTATAAAAATTATAATTGCGAGAATTTGAGTACAGTCGACGCTCGATTTAACGGACTCCAAAGGACCGGGCTCAGTCGTCCGTTAAATCAAACGTCGACTGTAAGTAAAAAACATCATAAGTAAGCTACTTGCAAATTTGACAGATGCTTTGAATTACTTTTTCCTTCATCAGCAGAATCTGAATCACGTCTTCGACTACGCTTCCGCTGAGAGTATTTCTCCCTTCCATCCACAGATATTGAACGACTCCTGCAAAATTACCACGTTCAATGCCACATTAACAAAAAAATTCCTGATTAAAATCAACGTTATACCTTCTGCTTCTTCGAAACTCATCTTCTTGATGGCCATTTTTCAGTGGCTCATGTCCTCCATTCATTTTCGGCTTCGGTTCAATACTTGCTACTGGCTTTTCCTGGCTTTCTTCATTAGAATCTGAATTGCTGTCCGAGTGAAACTTGAGCTTGTACTCGGTATCGACGAAGTTCTTTCTAAGAAAATACATTTTAGCAAGCAGAATTAGAAATTAATTGCAAAAACCACACTCCGGATTTTGAGTGATGCCGTCTTCAGTGTCGAACAAACATTGATCTACTTCCATTTCTTCTTGCTCCTCCATTTTCGATGCGCTCGACTATCCTAAATTATAGTAAAAAGGAATAATAGCAAACCACTAAATGCTTCCATTACCATAGCTATGCAAATTCATTGCAAAAAAAGTTTGATAATAAAATAAACTATTTTTTGTAAACTTTATTAAAACCAGTTTGAAGGAAGAAACAGAACACCAACATGTTATCTATATAGACATTT
>BBSZ01006150.1:0-33903 GCA_000981365.1 Subanguina moxae | reverse complement strand
AATTGCATACAGTTAATTGCGTACAGTCAATTGCGTACAGTCAATTGCGTACAGTCAATTGCGTACAGTCAATTGCGTACAGTCAATTGCGTACAGTCAATTGCGTACAGTTAATTGCGTACAGTTAATTGCGTACAGTTAATTGCGTACAGTTAATTGCGTACAGTCAATTGCATACAGTCAATTGCATACAGTTAATTGCGTACAGTCAATTGCGTACAGTCAATTGCGTACAGTCAATTGCGTACAGTTAATTGCGTACAGTCAATTGCGTACAGTCAATTGCGTACAGTCAATTGCGTACAGTCAATTGCGTACAGTTAATTGCGTACAGTTAATTGCGTACAGTTAATTGAGTACTACTGTATTATACGAGGGCTTATATCTGGGTAGCACTCTAAATAGGGCAATCCAAATATATTTGTTATTTGTCTTTTTTTTTTAATTTCTTGCTTGTTTATATAAAAATGTTCCCTCCCTTATATAAATTATTACTAGTTTCCTCGGTTCTCTCTGTGTTTCTGCTTGCCCTCCTTCTCTTCATCTCCCAGCCGTGTCGCAAAATTTTTCTCCTGATTTTCCAGGAAGCCAATCCACTCATGAAAGCCAGGCCGGTGAACAAGACCAACACAAACAGGAACACCAACAAGTAATAGGCAAATGTGGATGAGTGTGATGAAGGATACTTTTCGTGTATTTTGGGATAATATGCCCCAAAATACTTGTTTAATTGGGTACATCCGCTTGAAATACAGATTTGGATGATGTAGTCTCCACTGACTTGATGGTGAGCACACTCCACACACTCGTGGATGTAAACCGAGAAGTATTTGAGGTAAAAGTAGGAGTGTTCCCGCTGATATTTGGCTAAAAAAGAGTCGTTGAAGAAGGCAGTGCTGAAAATTGAATGATATAGTTTGTCAAGCCAGCCAACAACGACTCACATCTGGTCATTGAGTTGATGTCTTTCTGTGAGATTGTCTTTTAGTCGAATAATTTGTGCACTTATCCTGTCTAGAGGATAGCCGTGAACTATCAACTGAGCATCACTGCTGTTGTTGCCTTCAATAACGGCTGTCACGTTCACATCAAATCGAAGCTGAAATTTTTAAATGTTAAAAAAGGCTTTATTGGGTTCATGGCCACTTAAATACACTACTCTCTTAAGTTACGGTCACAATGGCGACTCCGACTGTAGCGTATGGCTGTGTGGATTGTATTGTAACCACTCTATGCAGTCACAGCCACACGCTGCAGTGGTCATTGTGACCCTAGATTTAGATATTCTGGTTTAGTTATGCAGAGTACCCTGAGGGAACAGTGCGCGATCTATGGAGTCTTGAATTTGCAATGGCACAATTTATAGGTGGCCCTGAGAAAATGTCTACAATTTTTCTCTTTTCCTCTCTCTCACGAGCACTCTCTCTGTTGCATTAGACGGCAAGTCTATGTGCCCAAATCACCTTCCATTTAATGGCACTTGTTGCTCGAGAAACTATAACTTAATTTTAATTTCCGCGCAGTTACCTTTGATTAATTGGCTGTCATTGCAAGGTTGTCAAGACAAAAATGGCGAGAAATGTGATGTATTATTAGGATACTAAGCTGCCAACTTCAACACAGGGCAAGTCATGTTTGTACTTGGCGGACACTAGCGTGACTTCCTTATTCACGACCAAGTCATGTGCAAATTGAATGCTAAGCGAAAAAAAAGAAGAATTTAATACGACATTTCACTTTGCTATTACCACTGCTACTCACTGCCCCCACTCCAAATCGGCTGTTATTTATAGAGCAGCAACAAAGTTGTAGTTGCGAAATATAGTTGTAATTACACACTCATCTTTGACTATTTATCTCACTGCCTATAATTATATCCTTTTGGACATTACCCTTTTTTCGCAAATGAGCTTTGAAATCTTATTTTTTTCTTAAGCCTTTTTCCAGCCTCTAGCTACAACCAAAAGTTATTTAGCAGAAAGCTGAAAACCAGAACAAAAGAGAAGAGGCTGAAGGCCAGTGCTATCTAAAAATAGAAAAGATCGACTTTACTGTATTATACCCCCCACCCACCAAAATAATCCCTTTCAGATATCTAGCAAGCCCAACTGAGCATGCTTTTGACTACAGGATGCTTATGAGTCAAACAAGTAAGGTCCTTTTCAGGTTCCCAACAGGCTCCCTTATTTCGGTCCATAACTCACGAAAAATAAACAAGTACTCGCCTCTGCAACCGCAAATCTGGGTGTTCTGCACTCAAAACATCGGCAAACCACAAAGCCCAGCTCATCAGAGGTCAAGTGCTTGATGCTGAGAGTGGCGAGCCCATCTGACTTGTTGACCAAATACCTGCTGGACTCATTGCTTGCAGCATCACCCACCAGTTTCTCTCTCAATGGCCACAGAAATGGGTTTGGAAAGGGAGCACTTTCTTTTGTTTCAATGCCACTGGCATCTGCATTCAATTTACAATTCAACTGAGCACTAGCTCCCAAGCTAGAGTTCACAACTGGTTGGTTGAATGTCACTTCTTCCTTGAAACACTGGTCAAAATTGCAAGTTCCAGGTTTCTTTTTGTCGACATACAGTTGGACAGGCAGTTCTGGAAATATAGCGTGCAAATCCCAGTGATGATTTCCATGTTCTTGTCTTGGACCTATTAACCATCTAAATTGATGTTTTTATGTGCTGCCATTATATAATCAACGTTCCTTGAATTAAAGTTGGACCTTAATATAAGGCAGACACACCCAAAATCCCCTACGGGTTTCTACAAAATAGACACCCGAACTGGGGTAAAAATTTAAGGATTACTGAAATAGTGGCAAATAGAACAGTCAGTTTTTATGAACTTGATGTGTTTCACTATATCAACGCTGGATTGTAATTTTCCGTCTGTAAATTAAAAAAAAATTACATACTCGTTTTCACATTGCTCACAACTCAGTGGATTGTCCCGCAAATCCAGCAACCTCAACCGAAACTTTTGAAGCATGTGCCAGGGAATAAAAGTAAGGTTGTTGGTGCTCAAATTCAGGTGTGTAAGTAGTCCATAGTCAACAGAGTGGAGTAGTTGGAGGGAGTGTTGCCCACAATTCTGTACAGTTAATTCAGTCAAACTGCTAAGTTTAGAGTGGATGTGTTGACTCAGTTGGATGGCTTCTTCCAGTTTCAACTGTGAGGAGCAGGACAATTGTAGAGAGTCAATGGTTAGCAGAATGCCTGGGAAGGAGGCCAACGATCTCGAGCTTTTGCAATGGAGAGAGCGCAGGGAGGAGGTGCTGGAAGGGTGCACTATCAGGCATGGATGCTCCTCTTGGGAGGTCTTGCTATTTTGGATCACTACAAATAGAATGATGCAAACTGTAGAAAATGCTGGAATGGGTGTTGGAACAAAAAAAGTGAGCAGACTAGTAGAGATGTCCATACAACGATTGGCAGGTTGGCATAATAAATGTTGCTCTTGATGTTGCTAATGATGGCACTGCAAATAGCTGAAAAAAGTAGATTTACTGAATGTTGGTGAAATAATAGTACATCTACTGGTAATCAGAGTTAGACTGTAAGCCTACAGTCATAAAACAATTACCGTAAATCCTCTAATAGACGGGTTGCCGTCTATTAGAGGATTTGCGGTCTACAAGATAGTGGGGTTTACAGTCGTCAAAGATAACTGTAGAAAATAATCTGCTTTTATCTAAAAATTCAATTGCGCGCTTTATTATTAGCCGGCTGACGGGCCGGGTTGAAGTTCAGTCGGCGTGTTCAGCCGGCTGAGCATACCATTAAGCTTACCATTTAATTGTTTTAAATTTTTTGGATACAGGTGAGAAAAAAAAAGATTTTCCAGGTGGTCATAGAAAAACTGTTAAGGGTCTCGCAAATATCACAAAAAGTCAATAAAAAAGTGTTTCTTTTTCTTCTTCTTCTAATATAAAGCGATGCATAGTCAAGTCACGAATTAATACGAAATTAGGGGAGAGAGGATTTAAAAGGATAGAAAGAGCTAGAAACTTGGCAAAAACGAAACCTGGCCAAACAAAATTTGTCCAACCCTTTTTAGGTCTAAGAACTAGCATACTTGCTTCTTCTCTCTATTTTATTCGACAAATATCATATTTAAAACAGTCCTCTTTTCCTAAATTCACACTCCTTTGTTAGGCTTCAATTTTGTTTTAAGAAATTTTTTTTGGCCAAGTTTTGTTTTTTTCAAGTTTCCCCTAGCCATAGAAAGCGTCTAGGACCGCTGAGATTTGGTGTCAAAACCAAGACATAAACATTTAAGCAATTCCTAAATGGTCTCCAAGGCCAGGATATTTTAAGGCCAGATAAAAGGCAAAAAAATTCAGCACACAAAAAGCAAAATTTTCTTCCAGTTGCCAGAACAAGTATTAATTTGGCACGCAACCAACTCACCAACCCAAACAAAATGGGGTAACAGCCTGCACACGAATTTGAAATTTTGTCTGGTCCGATTTTATTCGGTCCAATTCTTTACCATAACCATTTCAGTAGGTGAATTGGTCGCGTCCCATTATTAATTCATTAGAAACATGTTGTACTTTAAATTAATCGGTTTCTGCAAAACATATTATAGAGAGCTGTCAAAAACTATAGTTAAAATACTTTCGTGATAAAAGGTTTTCAATATCAATGAAATAGCAGGTAGACACATATTGCGTGAAAAGAGAAAAGACATTTACGGAAATGAGCAATTTTTACAAGATTTAGACCAGTTGGCAATCAATAAAATTTAGTCTTCACGCACACCCACATGAACACAGCCGATTAAAAAGCCATTGGAAAATGAGCAGACGAAACTGTCAAAGCTCCAACCGATGGATTTGAACAAGCAAGGCGAGCAATCCAGTCACGATCAAGCAGGCTGTCAAATACCCTGGCAGCAGCCATCCAACGCTTGAATGAAGGAATAAATAAATGGGAGTAGCAATAGCAAGACACCCAAAACCAGACTAACTAAGCACCATAGTTAACTGTGAGCTAGCTAGCTGCCGGTCTCACCCCCACATCAGTCAAGCAACAAGTAAAGAAGAGGCATGCTCAATTAGCTAGCACTCATTTAGTAGGAGGAGGGGACATCTAGGCGCTGCTAGCAGACAACCCACATAATACTTCCCACACACACACACACACACACACACACACACACATATATGGCACATACTACTCTTGTCATCAACAGCAGCATTAGTAGTAGTAGGAGCAAGAGAAGTTGGAGGCCAAGTGCGTGTGCACGCAGCTTCATCAAAGCAAGTTTGGGAGGTGGCACCAGTGAGTGCCAACTACGTGGCTAGAGAAGAGATATAAAGCCAGCTAGACAGGCACATGCACAGCAGTCGCCAATAAAAACAATTGAATAAGCCTCAACTACAACTCTGCTGCTTATATCTATGTAGATATAAAAGAGGGAAACAGAAATAGAGTGTAAACGGCAACTACTACTTAGAGTAGGCGAGCGAACTAGCCTGTCTTACTTGTCAGCTCCCATTCATTTATGACTTGAACAGATAGATGAATGGATGTATGAGTAGCGGTTGAAAGGCACGAGCATGAGAAAGGGTGTATCATTTGGCTGGAGTGCGCAGATATTGTCAACATCAACACCACAACTTCCTCATACTTGTAAAGCTTAACCGCTTGGCATATGAGGCATTATTATTATTATTATTATTATTATTGCTATATGTGTGGGATTGAAGAAAGTGCAAAGGGTGACAAGAGAAAATATGTTAATAATTCGTATATAAGTCTGTGGCTGAATGAAGAGCCCCCTGCACTCTAAGTGCAACATTTGAGAAACCAAATTTTGTAGACTTGACGCACATAAACCGCGACTCAGTCTGATCAGTAGCTTAGTCAACAAAGTTGTTAATAAGGGCCCTAGTCACATTACACGTGGACAATCAACCTACAATACGGTAGTTGAGGCCCAAAAGCTACATTTTTTCAGTTTGAACTCATAAGCAGAATTTTTGTTAGCAAAGCCGTAAAAAAACTCAAGAGCGAAAAGGCTTCATGATGGGTATTGCAAAGCTTGTTGTACAAAAGGAAATACAGAAAGCACTAAAGCTAGCACTAGAACCTTTGGAAGTCAACCGCTGGGCCACGACAACTCACTACTCCTCTATTTTTTATGGTGTATAAATAGTAATGTTATTAGACAGTAAGTGCTGGGCGTATAGTGCAATGCAGCGCAGGGGGTATACTGTAATTTAGCCCTTAAACCACTTGTTGGTCTAATAAGGAGGAGAATCGTCTAAAAATGGAGGTTTCTCTTCTGCTTGTTCTTTGTTTTGAATTCCCGCCAAATGACCTTTTCGAACGTTGAAGTAGTGCTGATCCAAAATGCTTGAAATTTTGGTGCGAATAATATGGCCATCAATTGGTTTTAGCATTTTTAAGTGTTGTAGTTTTGATCACGATTTTGGCGATATTTGAGAAAAGATAGAGGAAGTATGATGCCATCGCATCTTCTGCAGCAACCATCTTCCCAGCAAGAGTTCTCTCCTCAACTGCAGCGCCGTCCAACCGAGTTTGTTGTGGATCAGGAACTAGAAAATGCTTCTGGTGTTGTTTCTGCCTCTGCCAACTATCGCAAGCCCACAGTATGGTTTTGGGCGTTTCTGTTTCGCCAGATCATCTCATTTTTTTTTATTTTCTCGGTTCTCCTGCCAATTGTGCCCGAAAAATGTGGACCGCCGACTATCAGTCTTGCGTTGCTGCTCGACTTCGCCGTCCAACATACCCTGCACGAGATCACTATCCTCAGTGAGTTGTTGCCAAAGAAGAAAGAGACAGAACGGAAGATTAGTGTGGTTCAATTCGCCCATTCAACCAGACTCATTTTTGTCAAATTGCTGGCAATTGTCAAATGGATCAAACAGGTCAAGCCTTTCATGCTTTTCACTACTTACTAAAGACATGGTTGGAATTATTTTCAGTCAAAAAAGTTTGAACCGCTCACAGCTATACGCTACTTTTTGGACCAACAGGCAATGCATTTTGTAGACACCGCTGATAGACTGGTGGCTATTGCAAGGGACGAGCTTAGATTTGCTAGGTGACGAGTCCTTTCTTGTCAACCTATCCTTAACACTGGACACTTGCTTGCTTTAGACTACCAGTCTTCCAAGTAGCTCAAGCGGTTGATGTGCTGACCCTAGGCACTTATCCACGACTACCGCAAGATATTAAGGCATACAGTCGCTATTTTCACGAAAATCTATCTAATTATTCATTTCAACTATAGGACCGATTCATCCTGAAGCCATCACTATCCAAGGAAGAGCAAGCACTAACTCTGCGGAGGTTGAACCATGTGCTGGAGTACCAACTATCTTTATCTTCTCAAACCATTTCGCCGAGAATTGATTCCATTGTGATTAGAAATGGAATGGTTAGGCTCTTTTATCACTGTAAATGCTTTATGTGACATAAATTCTAGTGTTTAGGTTATAATGCAAGTGTCCGGTGAATTCGAAATTAATCTCACAATGCTGGGAGAGGAGACCTCAGCGATGTGGTGCCTGCTCAACATTAAAATACTGGTCGAAAATTACGACGTAGGCTATGGCCAGAAGCTAGTACACCCACTGCAAGTCAACTTCCTGCATCAAATTGTGCAGGAGAAACTGCAAAACGGAGCTGAAGTGAGCTTATTTGTGGTTTGAAAAGCCTAACCACCTCTATGTCGCTCATTTCAGCCTCTAATGGACGCCTATCTGGTGCTTCACTCATTCTGCCGGAGTCTCCAACTGGATGTGCTCTACTGTCAAGTCTTGCAGTTGAGTACAGTGTCACCCAACTACTTGAGAGTGGAGGAATATGACCATGTTAAATGTGTTCTTGTAATCAGCTACTGGCTAACCAAAAGTCCAAAGAAGAGGTTGGTGTATTGATTTGGGAGGAGGTATAATACAGTAGTCTGTTTTAGACTAACATCAAACTATCGCATTAAAATATTCGGAAGCAGGGAAGACCAGCATTGCGGCCTAAGAACTCGCCATCACCCTTCCTCGCCTCATTTGCCTGTTCTGGAAGACAGTGACAAGTAAAAGCTATATGCCTTTATCTGGTCTTCTTTTACCCGTTCTCCAATTGCAGCCTTTGCCTGTCTCGACTCATCAGTGAAACCATCCTGTTCCGTTGTCGAGAGCGTCTTCTCCGCATTGAGAGGCTGTTGAGCATGTTGGAGCCAAGCGGCAGTGTGCAACGGTCTGGCCATTCCATGATGACGCTGACATATCCTTTGATTGTGTTTGGCAACCAGCATCCAGATGAGTCTCTCAATATCGCTATCAACACTTTCTCCGGCACTGTTGTTTGCAATATTCCTGCTTTGAGTAGAATTTTTTGATTGTTTTTGGTGGTATTCAATGCTCTTTTAGATTCCAATGAAGAGATCATCACAGAGCTGGAGAACCAGCTGTACGCAGCCGAGAGTTCCATGGAAAACATCTCAAAATTAATCAACAGAGTCCGCATATTGGTCATGATTGAGCGATTCAACAAGGCTATTTGTGGACTCCAAGTGAGATCAGTCAGTGAAACTCAGGTCTTGCCTCTGATATCCAAACTGAGGCAATTGCCAGCGGATCGTCGCCTCCTGCAATTCAACAGAGAGGAGAAGTTCTTTTTGGTGGGTATGGATGGTTTGACAGTCTCGCAGTTGAAATCTTTTTTTAGGTTGTCACGTTCCTTGCAGACGTCCAATTCGGTGTTGTCTTGGAGTTTTACTTGTTCTCTTCACAGGCTGGCAAGTGCAACATGATGAAGTTGGACCCTATGGAGGTTGCAAAATCTACACCTGTTCCTCTTATAGGTCAGTGGTGTACTACTGTATTATACCCCCTTCCCAATCATTTATACGCCCCACCCCAAAAAATACCTCAAAGCTCTGGCATGCATGCTATTTTCATATAATACAGTTAAAATTACCGTCATGTTTCATGGTTTAGACTCAAGCTCCAGTGAGGTGGGAGAAGAGAAGGTGGGTGTGGGCACTCAAAATTAATTTATTCCTAATCATTTCAAATCCAGAAGTTGAAGTGGATCGGCTCTCACCGTCAACTTCAAGCCGCCGTTGCTGCCATAGATGACCGCCTTTTGTTCTTGTGGGTTTTCTGTGTCTAAAAATCGAGCATGTTTCCCTGTTCAATCAAATTTTTCTAGGAGAATCACTGAAGAATTAGACAACAGGCATATAACTTATAGACCATTGGAGGTGGAGCCTGTGGTTGGAGGTCATGTGCTGGAAATCGTCGAGTAGGCGTTGCTTGCTATGCTCATGTTTTATTTTACACAAACATTTAGTGTTTCCTCGGCCATAAGCGTCAAGTGTGAAGACTTCTTTGAGAATTTGGTTGGGTGTAAACTACGTCTTGACCTGCGTCAAAATTTGAACTGGCCTTTCGAGTGCACGATGAAAAATTGCCCATTGGTGGTTGACTTTGACGAGAACAAGGCCAGCTACTCAACTGAAAAAAATAGAGTAAGCTTATTTTAAACACTTCAGCTCACAGTCAACTTTCCACACTAAAACGTGCAAATTAACTTGAGGTTGAGCAAAAACCATTTGGGGCTGACCCGGGTTAAAGTTTCGGTTTCGGCCTGGCAAATCAATTGCCTCGCCCCAGCCCACCTCAAAAGAGGAAATACGGTAGCTCTTTAAAAAAGAAAGGCAAAAGAGCTCACTTATGATGTTGCCCTTGAATGATTACTAAGCTTTAAGAAAGTTGTTTGTTCGTTCATTAAACAAATAAATAAAGAGAACGACACACTAGCGCAACCATTCGGTGGCTCAATCGCGGCAAAAAGAGATCATGTGTTTGCTTTTTTAGAACACCTGCTAACATGCCTGCACGCTAGCTGCAAATCGGAAACGGACTTTAGAAAAGCGGCGTCAGCGCACCCAACAATAACTTTGGTATCGGCTGTCGATCTTTTTTTTAATTTTAGAGCCGAAGCCTGTGCAGATATGCTCGCTAGATTGTTGATGGAAATGACGACGAATACACACCTAACCTTACTGTATTTTAGACAAGAACGTGGGTGCAGCCAGTCCAGAGCTCTACCCAAAGTCCCACACTGTCGGTCAGTGAGGCGGTTTCCCAAAATATTATCGAAAGACTCTCTATTTATTGCCACGTCTATGAACCAGTCAACAAGTTTTCATATGCCTATAAAGCACACTTCAAGAACTTCTGTAATGTAAACAGCCTTTTAGGAACCAAAATTAGCACAATTATTGACGACTATTGGATTTCAGATACAAGCCTACACCTATCACAAACTGGTAATGGCATACGGTAAAGACAGAGACCAACTGATGATGTTGTCGTGGAAGCCTAGAGTGGTTACGGAGAAAATGGCGTTCAGAGCGCAATACACTATCAACTTTGGACAAACTGCTACTTCCAGGAAAAAGAGGTTACTTTTTTGAATAGCTCTGAAAACCTATTAGGAAAGAGGTCTTAGGCCCTCTTACTCAAAGGACCTTGCTTGCTGAAGGCACTGAAAATCGCCCAAGTTTGAATGCCCAAGGGAGACTTCTCAACGCTTTCGTCTATAAATTAACTGCCTTGTGATGCCTCAAAAATTGATTTCCGCTGCCTTCAACAAGTATGGTTCTTGAAGAGATTTCGTGAATCATGCTTCTTCATCTCTTTAAGGAAGATTATTTGGAAAAAACTTCATTGCGTTCTTATTTTAGAAGGTGGAATCCACACATATGTGTTGCCCATCACTTGGTGGAAAAGTTTAATCGAGATAAGGACTTGTCGCAGCTTGTTCAGTACCTTATCAGCACTTGCGACTCGCTGAAAGCTATCTACAGCTTCAGCAGGACGAAGTTACATTCTCTTCGGGCTATTTCTCAGGTTCTAGCTATTGATGCGGTAGTTCCAGTGGAGCTGCAGGTAAATACTTTACTGAGGTTATAGAAATTACGAGAATTGAGTGTAGTGTGAGAAAATCACTGTTGTTCTATCCTAAAATGAGTTGAGTGTCGATAATATCTGTCTGTTATTCAAATATTTTCAGTCTAACCTATGTTCCCTCAACGACACCACTCTTCGGTTGACTCACGGCAGCACCCATCTGGAATTCCTTTTGCTCTCCGACAACCAGGTAGCCATCAGAGACTGTTCTCGACCCGCCTTCTCCAATACCTCAATGGAAGCTTTTTGGCGCAAACAAATGGGTGGTTCTCTTCTCCTACCCTCCGCCTCGATCAACCAAGACAACGAGAAGCCGGATTCTCCCAAAAACAGAGGGCCCACTTCTCCCTACCACTCCCCAAAGTCATATCCCTCCCAACACAGCAATGCTTTTAGTCCCGCCCAAAAAATGACTTTATCGGTACCCAGCATCTCACTAGATACCTCTTCTACAGCCCCGGAGTCCAGTTCCCCAAGACCACAAGATCAAGTCAGCAATTTCTCTTCTCTAAGACCGGTGGTGGTGGATTGTGACAGTTTGACCAAGGCGATGAATTCCGAAGAAGGTCCTTCTCCACTCGAAAACTATTTATATGCACTTACTTTCCTAGGTATGCATTAGAAGTGACTGTCTTCCTTCCGAAATTATAAAGTATATTTCAGGGAGAATGCATGCCGCACTAGATGCTTCAAGGAAAGCAACTGGAGTTAGCCATATTCCAATTAAAGAGATGCAGTACATGCAAGACTCCTTGACAGTCACTATTTTGTGCTATCCCCTGTCTGTGCTCAAAGATGCCAGCCACCCCCCACAGCTCAAACTAAATGTCTATGTGTGCCCTATGGAATTTAGACTAGTGACTAGGCTGGAGTATACTGGAATAAACTTGCCAGCAGACACCGACGTACAAATATTTGAGCGTTTCTTCGAAACTCATGTGTCACAACTTTTCAACGAAATGGCTGTTTTCACCTTTATATCCATATGTAGGATAGCATACCCGCCCATTTTCTCTTCCTTTGCCCAAATCATGCTATCACAAATGGTAAGTTATTAACAGAATCACAAATATTTGTTTGGTCTACGCTCAGCAACAAGAAATTTCAGGATCCGCAGCCAAACTACAGGTGGAGAATCAACCTACAGTTGACCACTTCAGAGCAACAGCCACAGGGCAACCGAAAAGTGCTCTGCGGGATGATTGTTACTGAGATGTACACAAAGTTCCTCTTTATGGTACGTGATTTGTAATTGCTAAGCAGAAAAAGACAGGGGCCGGGGACGTTACTAGGAGAAATAGGTAACCCTATTGGCAGCTATTGGTACAGTTACAGGACACAGGGTTGGTGATGATTGCCAAGAAAGCCTTCGGACAGATCTTCGCTACTTGCTCGGCAACATTTCGCACGACTCCAGCGTTTGTGTTGAAAAGGCCATCACGAGTCATGCCTATAAATACTCTTCGACAATAAATAAGATAGCTGATTCCACAACCTGGTTTGCGCGGAACAACCATCATATCAGCACCCTGCAAGAGCCAACATAAGCAGTGACTTGAACAGGCGTATCAACATGCGAATTAAATCGGAGATTTAAAGTTGTATGTTCCACGAAGAAAGTGTCCTATCTCTGGAGCACGGCTATTGGCCCGCATAGCAACGAAACGCATAGCACACACAAAAACGATTGGGCGATTGGGGCATTATTTTTTGTCCCTTGTTAGACTAGCTGAAAATTTCGTTGATTATTTCGTTTGCAGATCTCGATTCGACCTGCTCTTTCCAACTCCATATCAAATGAAAGAGGCATGGATAGAAGACAATTGCAATTCCACTATAAAGTTTCCGAGTAAGCACTTTAACAAGAAAAAATAGTTAGAACTAATCAATAAACTTAAGCAATGAACTGTCTATATACGCGCTAAGAGGACAATTGAGTGCTGAAGACCAAGCGATTAGCAACATCATCAAACAACAACAGCAGCTGCAGACAAATTCTCAAGGCTGTGTGATCTGGTCCTGTATTAGAGATATATTAGAGAATTATTCCATTTGAACAAGGTTGTGACCCCAATTCTAGCACATTATTTTTGTTGTACACAGAAAATAAAATTTACAATTTATCTCCAGCCGGGACAATGTTAGGATGTAGTTGCGGAGTCGAAATGCGTACTGGGGTACTGGAAATAAATTGCGTAGCCAAACGAGGGCCAAGTATCACAAGTATGCTCAAAAAATCACACCACAGAAAGACAAACCACGGCCCTCAGTTTTGTTTTTCATGCCGGATTCCTTGCTTACCACTTCAGTATTTCTATTCCTAAAATCAATTAAAAAGTTAGACATACGAGGCATGTATTAATATATTAATGTATTAATATTAATATGTTCTTTTATTTTGCGTAATCAGTACAACTTCATCAACGAGCAATACAGAAACATCAAGTCAAGTAAGTGAGCATTAAAAGAAAAAAATGTGTTCAATCTTTGGCAGGCTATATCTTCTCCACATGCACCACCTCCTGCTCACTAAAACCTGCATCTTTCATATTCTTATCTTGGTCTTTAACACTGAAGACTCGCTTTGGGAAGTTCAGTACCAACCAGTGGTCCTGGGGATTGAGTTGTCGTCCAGCAATATACATGAATAATGCCTAGAAAAATTATAAAAATTAGTTTCAAAGTAACTACTTTCTGTGTACTCTGCTCTAAGCACTGAGTTACACAGGCCTTCCTTGGTGGGCAACCAACCACCTTCTTTATTAAACATCATTCTCACCTCTAATTTAGTAGTACTAAGCCCACAAATCGATTCCTTCTGTCCATCGGCCATTCTCATAAGTAGCCTAACGGGTCTGGAGTCTTGACTGGCCTCTCCAATTAGACTCTTCCAATGATCTGACTCAACTTTGGGATCAAGATTCTGAGGAATCGATGGAACTAGCGACTCCTGCACCACGCTGCCATTATCATCATCTAAATCTTTGTATTAGTTATTGTTGTCCAAGACAACCTTTAATAAAACCATACCATTGATGGTGACCACCTTCCGCATCCGTTTGGCTTGGAAATTGGCTGTTGACTCATCTTCTTCCTCGTCCTCTGAGCAGATCTGCAACGCTTCAGCCTTTCTTTTTCCTTTGTTATTGCTTGCAGAACTCGATGATGATTGAACCTTGCAAGAAAACTAGTTACTAGAAAGCAAAAAAAATCATCAAAGTAACCAACCTCTTCAGCTGAGCACTTCACATGGGAAACACCCAACGAAGCATCTCGTGCCTCAAAACTCGGATATTTCTCCAAAAACGCTGTGACTGGAAAAAACCTTTAACAGCGGGGAAAAAGCATAGAAAATACCTTGATCAAGAAAGGAAACAGCATCAGTGGCTCGAAGCTTCTGCACCTCCTCTCCAATTCTTGGATCCACAATAAAAATGGCTGGGAAGTCACTGATTGAATAGTAGGCTCGTATCCTTGCGCCGTAGCCAGAGTCGTGGTAAACCTAAGCGTAAAACAACAATTTATTACAACTCTACAGCGTTCAGCCATTTACCTGCCACAGCAAAAAGTTGGAGCGAATGACTTCCTTGACTGTAGAAGCAGACCAGACATCTCGGTTGAGCACTTGACACGCGAATTCATCAGCTTTTTGGATATTAACCAGTAACCAGAGACCACGTTGATTAGCTTCTGATAATGCCTAGAAAGATTTTTATAAGCGATAACCAGCAATGTTGCTCACATTCTCCCAGTTGCCCTGGTACATCAAGTCGATCGGAGGTCGGAACAGAGTGCTAAGATTTCTGGTTTTGGTCACCTGCACTTCCTGGTCATCTCGCCCTTTTTGTTGCACGAAAGGACCTTCTTCAGCATATATATCTTCCATTTGTAGTTGACCGTTACGCTTTCCATTTCGAGTCCAAGCTAGAAGATCTGCATCCTGCTCTCCTAAAAATAACCAGTCTCACAATAATTTATGAAAAGAAGCATGGTTAGATTACCTGCCACTTGGCGGAAATCATTGAATTGTTTGAAAACATGATTAGCCTGGCCTCTTCTAATGTTTCTGCCTAAAGGAATAAGGAATGGTAAATGTGCTTGTAAGAAGATTGGTTGGTCGATCCTTGAGGATAAGTAATAGAGAACAGAAACCACCATTAAACGTCTGGACAGTCCAGTGATTAGGGTTGCGGCACCCAGTGAAACGACAATCTGCAGAGGCCTTTTCCAAATTTCTTATATTTTGTTAAAAATAAAAGTACTCATCGTCACAGGAATTGTTTTTATTATGAGACACCCCACTGCCGAAAATGTTCTCGAAAGTCCTAATCTGAAAGCAGAATTTCAAAAAAGGAGTTGCCTGCCGAGATATAACCAAAAATATGATGATTGCTATTCCAAAATATCAATACTCCAACTTCTGCGTCGTAGCGATGGTAGTATTCTTATATGCATGCGAATAAAATTTTTGTTCTTTATATGTACTGATAAAAAATAGGGGGGGGGGGGGGTTGTTAAACGAAAGAAGTGCCCACCAAGGGAAGTAAGAAAAAAAGAGTCTTTTAAGACAATTACTAGACAAGCAAAAATTACCATAAGTCTCTTGGAAGGACTGCTGTACAATTGGTCCTTGAACAGGTTGGATTGGAGCACGCACTGTGGTGTCTTGGTGTACACCATTAATCACTGGTGTCTCCACTTCATCATCACTCAAATCAACGGTGGAACTGTAAAAGACAATTGGCGGCAGAGTCTAACGAAGATAATTTAGAAAATAAATACTGCTAAAAGACTTACACATCCACATTTTTAGCTTGACCGTTGTTTCTTGTGGAGTATTGGTGTCTTCGACCACCGGCGACCTGTTTAGAACTAGAAGGGCCTGGTTGCATCTCATCGTAGTTGGCACGTTTTCTAGACTTTCGACTAAAGTAGTGATTGATACCTCGCTCCAGATGGTTCTCGCAGGCTTTTAAACACTGTTTGGCTTCTGCTGGGTCTTTACAACCTGAAAATGCAAACTTCAACAAAGATTGCTTTTGAGAAAAGCCGGTTTTAAGCAAGATAAGGAATTAGAATGACCTGTAATCTCCATGAAATTCACCACATTCCGATCCGCCATTTATTATTTATGCGTCTATTATCACTGGCAAACTAAAGAATTTTGAGAAAAAAACCTAAAACCAATGAAAATAAGTATAGGAAGCAATATGATGATAAATGAAAATACACACTATTATATTTCCGAGAACAGATTAAATTGTCTGAAACAAAGCCAGAGAGGCAATACGAGAGCTAACAAAATTTTTGGCACCACTTTAAACCTGGAATTTCAAGAGGCTAAATCCCATGCTAGGCTACATCTCTCACCTACGATTGACCACACTTATCCCCAAAAATGCTATACGTTTGAATAAAAATACTCACTCTCAAAAGAAAATTATAGACCTTCATCTAATTGTGGACCCTCTCCTAGGCCATTATATATAATGCTTATTCATTTTTTGGCTCATTTTATCCAAAATGGGTACGAAAGTTGAATGAAAGTTGTGCCCGTTTACCATGCTACGTTTGTTTGTTCACTTTCTTTGTGTTATGATTTGTTTTCGTTGAAAGTTTGGCGCGAAGTATTAAGGTCAAAAAATTATAGACCCTTCTTTAATTATTTCCTTTCTTAAACTATTTTGCAACACAAAAACTATGTTTATTTTATTCTTTTCCATAAAAATCACGTAAAATCAAATTTCTAGCAAATGAAGTCATAGCATACAATCCTGGCCACTCTTCTCACAATAAGCATTCATACAAATGGGCCAGCAACATAGACTACACACCGACATACACACATATTGAGCTGTCTCACTTAAGTAAGCACTGGGAACAGCAATAACTAAATTACCAATCATCATCATAAGCAACAAGGAGAAGAAGAAGAAGAAAGAGAATCAATTGAGAGGAGGGCATGCTATGAGCAGAGAGCAAACAATACACATCTTTCACATCCAAAACCTGAGCAATTTTACACATTTTTCACAGTCAGAGGAGCAAGAAAAAAGAATGAGATGACCATGAAAAGCAAAAAAAGTTAAGGTATCATCGATTAGGCGGGACTCGAAACAGCGAGAATTTCCAACGGCAGCCAAGGAAAATAGCCACTCCGCCACCAATGCCAACACGAATTCGTGAAGTAAGGAAAAGACTTAGACAAATAGAAATTTAGGCGGGATAGAGAAATAGAAGACCAAGGAGATACAGAAATATCACAAGAAGAATTCAAGCACTCACCCATATATTCATCCAGACCGCACATCCGACTCATAAAAAATTGCTTACAGCACACAGAACACACAGCGCACATAAAAAAGATCTCAAAAAAAAATTAAAAAGTAAGAGAAGTGGAGTGTATAGGCAAGACAATAAAACACATGCGCATTCTCTATCAGCGGAACAGGGGTTAACAAATTTTCGAGTAGAAAGATGACCGGTATACTTGGGATGAAAACCACAAAAAGCCTACTCCAAAAAAACTTCCTGCACGTGAGCAGAGACACGAAAAACCCGAAAATTTTTGGAAAAAAATGAAAAATGAGAATATGGGACTGGATGAAGCACGAAAACAAACACAATGAAAGTAAACGGGATATCTTTGGTTGGCTTGAAGGTTGCTTCAATACACTTGCACATTGACAGCCCCTTTAAATCATATCAAGATAAGAGCCTACTCTCCCTAGTCTACTCCATGCCCCTTAAACACATTTTTTGCACAGACACACTCTTACTTCCACTCTTACCAAAACTGGTCACGCATTCTTATAAAATAAACCTTGTAATTAAGAGAGCAGAACACTCGTTCAGCCACAAACAACTGCATACACACAAACACACACACAACTAAATCTAAATCCAGCATTTAAGACTTGTATGTATACAAAGAGAATGACAATATATTTCGCACACTTTACTTTGAATGCTGCTCCCACCAACTCTCACTCTGTTCTTTTTACTGGAACGAGAATCCCTCATCCGGCACATTCTGCTGTGTGGACTCGAAAACAAAGTTGGGGTTCGCGGCTGCTGGTTGTCCCACAATGTCCTCATCTTCTTCGCTGGAGAAGTAGTTGTCGATGATCTCGTAGGCCATTTTGTAAATTTCCTCGCTCTCATGGTTCTGAAGATGTTCGATCTTGTCCAGTCCTAGAATTAAAAATGCAATGTTATGCAGTCAATGTGGTATACAGTCAAACGAAGGTGAGGCATGTATACAAAGTATTACATTTCCTTATCCGCTGCGTAGCAGGTAACAGCTGTGGCTCGCAAGCCGTTAACATTTGATTCTAGTAAAAAAATTTGGTGAAAAAAAAAAAGAATTTAGATCGACAGAATTTAAAAAAAATGATTGCTTCACAAATTAAATGATCCCACCTCCACATTCCTCAATCTTCTGGCACACTTCGTCAGTATGAGGACCCGACTTCTTGAGAATGTTGTTCAGACCATCCAATACCACCTGCACTATTTGAGAGTCACGAACTCCAAGAAGGTTGCAGAAGGGAACTGAAAAGAGAAGGCGAATGACCTATCCAATGACAAAAAGTAACAGCAAAAACTACCAATGACCCCATGGCTGACCATGTATTGCACGTGCTCTGCCTTGCCACTAATGGTCACATTAGAGACTGCCCATGCTGCTTCCTAATGAAAAATATATACTAGAAAAAGCTAGCAAGAAAATACCTTCTGAGTCTGGAAGTCACCACGCTCCAGCAAATGGATGATCAAGGGAATGAGGTTTGCGTCAATGACGGCTTGAACTTGATTCTCATTACCAGCAGTTATGTTGGATAGGAACCACACTGCTTCCTTGTTAATCTTCTCTTTGACGTGGGAGAGCAGGGCAGGCATCAGTTGCAGAGCTCCACAGTCGAGAACCAACTACAATTAAAAAGATTAGAATTACTCGAAATAACAGGAAAGGAATGTAAATTTACTTGTGTTTGTTCATCAGTTCCAGTGACAATATTGCCGACAGCACGCAAAGCAGCGGTTTGCACCTTCACCTCTGAGTGGCCAAGCAAAGGGACCAAGAAGTTGACAACCTGGAAATTGAACATTTAAACATTGATGAATTCAAGCAAAAAATTTTACAACACACCCCAGAGTCAATCACTAACTGGATTTGATCATTGCCTCCATCAGTCAAGTAGGAAAGAGCCCAGACTGTGTCTACAAGAATGCTAGTGTCCTGATGGTGAATTAGCATGGCCAGAGCCGGCAAAAGAGTTTGAACGATCTGACGACTGGGAGGAGGGTCCTTAGACCGACATAGGTTGACCATGACCTGGAAAATCGAAGACCAAATTAAATATAAAACAATGACAGTATGCACACACCCAAGTGACGTTACGAAGAAAGTTAAGAGGAATATCTGGCGCGACAAACTTTAACAGTGGCTGGACAATACCAAGCTCAATACAGTAATCTCGGAAATGAGGGCCATCACCTAAAACAAGGGCAGGTTCGTCAAGGGAGGAAAACTGAAAATGACCTACCAATAATGTTGCCAAGAGCCCACACAGCCTGCTCACAAACATTCATGTTAGACGACTTTAACAGTTCCAGGAAGTGGGGCACGGCTCCAGCTTGCACAACAGCACGAGTCTGATCGGATGTTCCACTGGCAATGTTAGTTAGAGCCCATGCTGCTTCGAATTGAAGTGTTGAGCTGACATTAAGAAAAAATTATTTAGTAAACTTAGTATACAATCACAAAAGTAATTCGTCATAAGAAAACTTACTTTTCAGACTCCAAGCAATGAACCAAGATGGGAAGAATACCGCTAGAAATCAAGTCATCAATTGGTGGATTACGATCCGACGATAACAGCTTTCGAGCATGTGTGACAGCAGCCATTTGCACTTCTGGATCAGGGCTTTGAGCTTGCAAAACGATTTCTTCAAGAGTGGTTTTGTCGTAGGCTGGCACAACCACATTCCCTTGGCTTGTCGTAGCATCCTCACTGATGCTAAAAGTCAAGAAAATAGTTTCTTTTTTCAGTCTGAAAAGAGACTTACTCTTCAACTGGGATATTGCGCCGTTTGGACATAATGTCATCGCGCTTCTCCTTGCGAATAGACACTATTTGCTCGACGCGGTTCTTGCGCAACGACTCGCTGTCTTTACCAACATTCTTGTATTGAGTTTGACGGTCAACCATTTTGTTTTCAGTTAGTTTTCTCTAAAATTGAAAATATAAATAAAAATTTTTCCTTAAAAATATGACAATCTTAAAGAATGAGCGCGCAAAAATGAACAGTAAACAAAGAGATACTGCAGATAACCTAAGTGTCTGACTCAAAGATAAGCAGATTGTGAAAGAATTTGTCTAATCAGAGCAGACACAGACATCAGTCGTAACGCGACCACAAAACTTACGGTTATTGTTCTCGTCAGGACGAATGCCTTGCAGAAATCAGGAAATCGCGTAGATTTAAACTAGGAATATTTATTGGTCTCTCAATAGAAATTTGAGTATAACGTCATCCTACAATAATCTTCTTCGGTTTAATTTTATAAGCCTCCAACTTAGATATTTAATTAAGATTTGCAAGATATCTTATCTTGTTCGAAGACCGCTATCTCAGCTTTAATGGACCTTTCCAGTCACCTTCTTCCTATATACTTTTTTGCAAACCCCTGTAAAACAGCAAACACAGTGGTACCTTGGCCTAAAATTTAGATTTAGGTCGGCTTGCTTAAATAGGAGCATTGTAACCGAAAATTGCAATAAAAATTTTTAAATTCCCGCGGGATTACTTATGTAAAATGAGGGTTTGTCCTATCTGCATTTCAGTTGAGCAAGCTTTTGTACAGCGCTATTTTGCATATGTTTAATTTTCTCAATAATTTATAGGTATCGATTGAAATAATTTGTTGATCGTGCTATTCGTTGGTAGTGAAAATGAGGTATAACTTTGACTTTGCTTGTGAATCAATTTGCTGTAAATTGGTGTTTTCAGCAATCTTCGTCTGCAGAAGCGCTTAGCCTCTGCTGTTCTCAAATGCGGCAAGGGAAAAATTTGGCTAGATCCGAACGAAGTCAATGAGATTTCCAATGCGAACTCGCGACAAAACATCCGACGTCTGGTTAAGGATGGTTTGATCATTCGAAAGCCCGGCAAAGTTCACTCTCGATTCCGTGCTCGCAAGACGCTTGAAGCTCGTCGTAAGGTGGGAGATTTTTTGATGCAAATTTTGTTATGGAAACGACATGTTCGCTGTTGGCTTGTTGCTCTTTGAGTTTCTGGCTACAACGTAGTGAAGCATCGGGAGTTGCATTTTGCAATGATTCGGTTCACCATGTCAAAAATAAAAAAAATGTGCGGTGCTTTTTGTGCCCGTTTTGGTACATATATTCCTTCTTCCATTCTAGTTTCAATGAAACAATGATTTTCGGGAAAAACCATATGTCCTACAGCCAAATATCATATAACCATGTCAATGTTTCTTAATATGTACTTTTAACCTTTCTTGTATTCAGGGTCGCCACATGGGTTTTGGTAAGGCTTTTAGTTGCTTCGCAAGGCATGGTGAATCTCTAACATTCTTGTTCACAAAACTACTTAGGTAAGCGCCACGGCACAAGAAATGCCAGGATGCCCAAAAAGGTAGCGATTGCTCACGACTATGTGTTACTTTTTTGTAAAGGTGCTATTTTTATAGGTCCTTTGGCTCCGTCGTATGCGTGTTCTTCGCCACCTTCTGAAACGCTACCGTGATGCCAAAAAGATTGACAAGCATTTGTACCATGACTTGTATCTAAAGGCAAAGGGGTGAGTGAATTTTAGGCTTTCGTTGTTTATCGAATAATAAAAAATTTAAGTTTTTAGTAATGCTTTCAAAAACAAAAGGAATTTGATGGAGTACATCTTTAAGAAGAAGTCAGAGAATACTCGATCGAAGCAACTTGCGTAAGCGTTTTTGTCTCTTTCTTGATCACCATGCGGTATTACTATCAATTCTTGTTTTAGTGAACAGGCTGAGGCTCGTCGGAATAAGAACAAGGAGACGCGAAAGCGTCGTGAGGAACGTCTTATTATCAAACGTAAAGAACTGTTGCACAAGATTTCAGAAAGCGAGAAAAATCCCGAGAAAGACGACAAGTAGAGTGTTGATTGCTCTCAATTTGTGGATCAGTTTTGTTATGCCTCGCGTTGTTCAAATAAAAATGAATTGTTTGGTTCGTGGGAAGCCTGCCTATAAGCAGCTTGAAACTACTATTTTCGTCGATCTTATAATTTAAATATTTGCTATGACAGTTAAGCTTTACAATGTCAACAATGCTACACGAAGTTCATTTATTTATTGCTGGTTAAGGGGCGCGTTTATTATAACAATTACGCGAGATTTGTAAATGGGAACATGCCAAGAAATTATGTCCTAAAAATTTATCTGAAATTACCCGAATCTTCTATCAAATCGTAGCTTTTTTGTTCTCTCCTCACACTCAAACTATAGAAAGGTCAAATAGAAATATACATTAAAAGAAAGTTAAATGTCTGACTAATGCATAGGTATTTGTACAAGCAGACCGTAGAAACATCTTTTTACGAGATTTTGTTTGGAAATTAAAGAAAATAATCACGCAATGGATCTAGAGAGGCAGAATTGCACTTTTTTATATAGTTCTGTGTTTTAAGCAAAACAAGAAATTCTCCTGTGAAGAGCTCTATTTAAGACCATTGGAGGGTGTATTTTCTCCCAGCATCGATAAGGAATACATAGAGTATTGCTGCTCCCCAGTTATCTCTTTGTTCACATGCAAGAAAGGGGGCAACACGAACGCTGGGTCATCTCTTGGTTTACTGGTGTAGGTCTCCAAGATCATGAGATGTTGGCCGTGGAAAGCTGGTGGTAAGGGTTCCACGAATATGTCCAGATTGAAATACTGCAATGGTGTGGGCGATTAAAATTGTAATTGTGGGTTAATAAACCACCTCATTTCCAAAGTTGAAACAGCGCCGTTTCTTGTATAGAGTTACCCTACTCTTATCCTTCATGGCTAGATAGCGGTTGTACTCACGAACATTTAGCTGCATCCGTGTTTCGATTGGCTCAGCTAAAATAGGCCATGGATCAAAACTGGTTTAAAATCTAGTTTTTTTTTTATCAAATTGGTAAAAATGTAGGCATAATCTGGGCACGTTACTTGCACGTCAGAAAACGCTGGACATATCCCTACCCGTCCATGTACTGTACAATACTGGTTTCTATAATCCTTGCGTTATGTACTAAGTATTTGGTTGAAGAAAAAGCAAGCTCTTTAATAAGACTAACAAGCGTCTGAAACCAAAGGTCTTTTAATAAATGTAGGTACGCGAAAATATTCTCAAATGCTTTCTACCCACACAGCTATCTATCTCAAGGTCCCAACTTACATCCATCTTTCATGAAACGTCTATTGGTGAGTGTATAAGTAGACCGATTGTTTTGGCAGCGAGCTCTGATTCGCACCTACAGTGAAATTAAATAATACTATAAACTGTGTTTCTAGCTTTTACCTGAATATCTGGCCGACCCACGAGCAAATAGTCGTGCCTAACACTGAACTCCTCGTACTTTGGAAATTGTGACTCATCAAAACCTCTGATAAGCCATTTACGTTTTCTAAAATGGTATTTGTTGATACTAGCATTAGCAACTTTCACACCCACTTGCTATTTTTAGAGAGTCTGTCTTGGTTAGGTAATCCCAATCTATCACAAACAACTTGAATCAATCGCAAGATTTTGTCGTTGAAAGTGATACAGTCTCGGTTGTCCACCACATCAACGTAGGGATGGCCCACCCAAGCCTGCAACAGATACAGCTAACTATAGGTTTACGACATATCTAGCAGAAGACACTTACGCTTTTGGTGGTTTTGTCCTGTTCCATGGCCTGTTTAATGCCTTCCGACCGAGCACTATTGTTTTTGAGAGTGTAATAGGCTTCTGCTCCGTCTGCTGCCGTCACCATGTGAACAACCTACAATTTAGACAAGTGGCTAACTATATCTTTGTAAGTGAAATCACCTGATTATAGCGGTTCTCCCTCAAGTCAAAGATGTTTAGACCAGCATCTTTAAGCACTCTTTCCCAACCTTCAGAATCCATATAAGCGCTAGGATCCATTGCACCTGCAATTAAATATACGCTGATTACAATCTGATCGTAGTCTATTGTGACAGTGTGGGAAATAGCCGACTATTATAGTAACTGTAAGCCCGAAGTCTTGGATCTAGAAAAGAAACTATAGTTACTCACCTCTGTCACAAATAATAAGTACATTGCGGTCTTTAATAAGTTCAGCTTGATTGAAGAACACCTACAAAAAATCTTTTGGATGAAATTATAGAACACGTATAGTTATAAACACGTATAGAAAGTACGAAGCAAAAAACCTTTTCAATTTGTAACAAAGTGAGCAATAAGTCTTTTTGGAATTCATATGTCTGTGGCGCGCTTAACTCTGTGAATTTCACACCTCCTCTGAGAAGAACAGTCGCAGTTTCTGGTACAGTAAACACCTGTAAAGTGGCTCCTTTTTAAAAAGAAAATAACGAAAAGTTAAAGACCCTACTTTCCAACCCATGTTTTCGAAGAAAGTGGCCAATCGATCCTAAATAGTTAATTTACACTTAATTTTTTCTTCATATATTACTGAACAAATCGACCGACCTGTCCAGTTGTTTTCCCACCACATGGACCTGGAATGTGCTGTACGGAACTACATTTAACTATAAATTACCTCCAGTCAAAACCAGCTTGTAGACTCTGGGTGATCTGGACGGGTCCGCTTCAGTAGCCATTTGATAGAGCTGATTGCTGGAGATAGAGGCTTTGCGAAAGTCGTAAGCGCTTGGAATGTTACAGTCTTCGGCACCGGAAGAGTAGTCGGAGGTCGGCAGGCTGTCGGTACAGCGATTCGTCGACTGTTGGGTAACACAATGGCACAAATAGGCAAGGTCTTTTTGATCCTCTTTTTTTCGATTGTTGTTGTTGTCGATCTGCAAAGGTTCCAACCCTAAAATCTAAAAGATTATTTACAAAAATGAGCAAGGAAAACATTTGTTTTGAAATTTTCCTCTTCGACTAATAAATTTTGTAAAGAGCTGTACAACACGAATAAACCAGATGACTCAATTCTTTTTGTGCTAGCCAAATTTCCTCGAAATTCAAAGCAAAAGCGAGGAGAAGGTAACACAACTAAAGGGATAAATTATAGGGAAAATTGGCCAGACAGACGAAATGCCAGGCTTTTTGCTTCTCATCTATGCCTTTTTGCGTTTGAAACGGCTTTTGACAAAAACTATGAAACGAGAAATGAAAAAAATGGATTGTAAATAGCTCAAGTTTTTCCAGTTTTTCTTAACTAAAAGCAGACAACAAAAGTAAAAATGAAAAGTTGACACTATTTGACTCGACCACCCTATACGAGAAGCTACTTTCTTTCTAAAGCAAACAGGGAGGAATTCAGAAGCAAGCAAAAAGGGAAAAAGTTGTCTTTTAGTAGAGAGATATATGACTTGTTTTCTTTTGTGTTCAAGCCAGGCGTTTAGTAAGAAAGAAAAACAATAAGTTATGAAAAAGGGATGAGGTCAGCAGTCAATCCACTTGATCACACAAATCCTCCAAACAAAAAATTAGAGGAAGAGGTAATAAAAAAGAGCAGCAAGAAGCGGGATTTAGCAGCAACAAGAACAAAAGGTGGTTATCCAACCACAAAAGCTGCAATCTGAAGGGTTGCCAGTGACAACCATTAAATACACTTATTCCAACAAACAAAAACAACTCAATAAATTAGCCATTCTCTTGGATTACTCATACTTTTAGGCTAAGCCTGCTTCACAGCCAACTTTCGCTGGCCTACCCTAAGCCTAAGGCTATACGAAAGGATAGTACTTAGAGTCTCAAAACACCCTAAAACCTGGTTTAACTTAGTGGACCAAGACAAAATATTTAAATTTTCGGTTTCTAAAAAACCTCATTTCTGGTATGGAAAAGTGCAAACAACATCTTTTTGATCTTTTTAGATGAATAAAAAGTGCTATAGAGGGCTTTCAACATTATTTTGAAAAAAAAAATATTGGTCTGAAAGCAACACAACCTCTAGTTAAACAAATGTGACAATAAAAAGAACCCACCATTTCTTGGGGTCAGACCTCTAGAATCAAAGGATAGGCCGAGCATGCCTGAAAAGTCATATGCATCAGTTTTACGAGCAGGCACAAGCATATAGATAAGCTACATAAATAGGAGAGAGGTGTAAATAAATGCAAACAAACACGAAATTCAACTACAGTAAACCACCCTTATACTACGACTTGTTTACTTGGCTAATCAATTGTTAACTCACTAACTCTCAGGGTTATTCTGCCAAAGGCTTCAAAAGGAGCTGGAAAATCTAGTTTTTCTGGAGAAACCTTAAACCTTAACAAGTGATTTTTGATCTGCAAGGAAGAAGCTGAACAAGATAGTGAAATCTAAGAAATATTCAATTCTATTAGTCATTTATTTAGTTTCTAAGGCTTCTAGGGACTTCTTTAGGATTGGAGAAGAAGCCTATTTTCTTTTTAACTTCCTGATGTCAGCTGTTTAATTTTCGGCATGTGAGAATACAGTAAAAAGGATGAAAAGGAAATAATTTTGCAACTGAAAGAAGAAAAGCTATTGAATGGATGGAGGTGGTGTGCAAAAAGCCAAACTATTGCTAAACGCAGTTTCCATCCGTTTTTACACAAAATAACACAAAGAACTTGTAATTGATTTCAATTTTACAAAAGAAAAAGCAGAAAAATGTTAAACGAAAAGCATAGAAAGTTCTAAGAAAATGTATTTTCCTTGTGGGGGAATCAAACTTACGACGGTTATCACAGGGTATTATATAGGAGGACGTAGGTGGGGAACGGTGTCTTCGAAAAATACACCTACATCTACAATTTTGATCTACACCTACAGCTACATTGTAGGCGTAGGTTTAAGTGTAGCCCTACTGTAGGTGTATTTTTCGAAAACACTGGTGAGGAGTGGCCAGTTCGACACACTTTTTAACTTTTTTCTTTAAACTTTTAACAAAAATCCTCTATTTTAGAGATCTTTTTATTCTTATTATTAAATTAACAGCACTTTTCAGACAACCTAATACAAAAGAAAGTAGTAAAAATTCATTGTCAGCCCCAAATGAGTTGCTGATGACTTGAGACAAGGAAAAAGGAAGCTTTTTTTGTATTGGCAGCAGAACTTTGGTCAAAGAATAGACTTGACAAAGCAAACAGACAGGAGTTGACAGTCAACAACCACTACTACCACTTCCTAAAAAAAACCCTCTGAAATGGAATAAAGAACACTTCTCAACAGCCATTTTCAACTCCAATTCATGATAAAACTCCACCTCGAGTGAGTCAACGTCAAGAAGACTGTCAAAACTAAGTGTTTGACAACAACAAAAACATGGCGACAAATATGCAATTAAGGTAATTGGTCAGAGGAAAAGGAAGTCTAATTCAATCCTCTTGCCAATCTCTTTGTCATACCAACAGTTTTAAAGATTTTACAAGGAGAGGCAGTAATTATCTGCTGTTTTTTGTCTGGAGTCAGAGCAAAGTTTCTTGAATGCTTAAAAAAGTTGATATGCTTCTTATATAATCAACGTACTTAGAAAAAGCAAGTACTTCAGCGGGTAGGGGGGAATAGTACAGCGGAACCAGAAATTAATTAAGTAAGAAAACAAAAGATAAAATAAATAAAGTCCATATGAGATAGTTGCCAACGTACAAACAAAATAAAGCAAATAAGTGTGCAGAGACACGTTCTTTAGTAGCATTGAACCAGTATATTTGATTTGTCTCGAAAACAAGCAAGATATGAAGCAACTGTTGTTTGGGTCAAGCTTGGAACTTTGTTCAGGAAATATGGCATTTGCTTTGGGGGTAACCTTTGCCAAAAAGAAATAATTGTTCAAAATAAGTTGTCACTCTCAAACACATAAATACGGTTCAAGGTCAGATGACTCGTGAATCACGAGTCATCTTGTGTCTGCCTATTATGTTTCTGGATTTTTTGATATTATTCAACTTATTGGAGTAGACTTAGTGCATTCGTTATGCGGCTGGCGCTTAAACTTTGGAAAAATTCTTTTCAAACAAAGAAAAATGTAAGAGGTCAGACTTTTATAGCTCTTTGCCCGTATATTAAACTAATATGCTTTTGAGGGTATTGGATTAAAGAAGAACTCTCCTCTTCATCTCTTGCTCAGAAAAAGAAGAAGAAAGCGGACTTTTTGTTTCGCCTTCGGAGTGTGGCTGTCGATATGTTGCTTTTGGAAGCTGAAAACTTTTCAAAAGTCGAGCCCAATGATACATCTTTTTTGGATAAGCTCCAAGATAAATCCATCGAAATGCTGCTGGATTATGAGGGAATGGAGAAACAACGTGAAGTGTCAGATCTTGTAAACCAACTTCGAGATATAACCATCGACATGCTCTTATATGCGCAAAGAAGTCCGAAGCCGCACAATCTTTTTTTTTGGAAAGAATGGGACGATCAAGCCGATCTACTTGTCAATCAATCATGGGGTCCAAAGAATGCAATGGAAGAACAAATCGAGTGGACGAAGCAAGGGAAAATGTGGCCTTATCCAATCAACAATGAATACATGCTGGGTCCAGAGCAAAAGGTGTGTTTGTCTGTTTATCTAATCCTTTTAATACGCCGGTTACACTGGAGGTGGGAGATGAAAATGCGAAGTAAAAAAGTTTTTTTTATGTAAGAAGTGTCTTCTGATGGAAAAAGAGAACTTAGATATTTTTGTAACATCCCACCTCCATTTTTGATAGCTTCTGAAAGGATCATGTTTTGTATATTTGCAGGTGAGCTTTGCCCAACACGTCTTCTTAGAGCCGCAGTGGGAGAAGCATGGTGTACCTCGTTCTAAGTCTGTGGATCACTTCATGGAGTTGGTAATGGTTGGTCTGTCTAAGAATCCCTACATGTCGGCAGAAAAGAAACGTGAGCATATCGAATGGTTCGCCAAGTACTTCAAAGCAGAAATGGCTGGCAAATATAAAGGAATGTTATAGAAGAATGTCTTCGTTTCTATAGCTGTTGTAAATATTATTGTGCCTTCAATAAATTTTGTTCTGTTAATGTTGCTTTTAAAAGTCTGCTAAAAGGGGTCGTTGTTGCATATGATGATGAACAAGATTTTTAATAGACCTGTTGGTTGGGCTCTCCCCATTCAGAGACTCAATTCCAGACCATTAGATTAGAGAGGAATAACCAAACAACTAGAAGATCAAACGAAAGTCTTGCTTTTGACGTTATATAAAAAAAAGTTTAGTCGCGAGCTGAGTCGGTCTATGGAAACACATTGTTGAACACCCAGCTACAAAATTTATGGTCCAAAAAAATCCTCCAAAATTTTTGGGGCACTTTATAAAGCGGTATCCTCTGTGTTGTTATGCTGACGCCTTATTTCAATGGCACTCTTTATAACGCGACACTTAGGCATTTTATGTAACTGCACCTCATCTTACCGGTGCCTTTGGTGTAGGTATATGGAGTGCTGATTGTGGTGATCTAATGTATCTTGCACTATATGTTATTGCATTTCACAGAATATCTCAATGAAACAGCTAAGTGTGTCCAGTTCGACGGGTGACTTCTTTGATGCAGTGGCAGCGGATAAGATCCTTCGAAGTTATCGTCCTGTGCTCCTGTTTATGCAAGTGTGCTATGTGCTTATGGTTCTCCGTGGTCAAAAGTATGTTCTGAAACTTCGTCTTAGTGATGAATTCGTGCGGGATGCGACCTTAATGTGGAACGGGATGAATGCCGGCTTTAGTTTTTATTTTACTCTTACTCTTTTGCCTGATTTTGTTTCGGCTGCCAGAAAAGGCAATTTTATTATTTTGCAATGCGATTTCTGTCTTCACATCTTTAGTTCCAGGATGGTTTTACACGATATGTCGCGTGGGTGGACTTTACACAGGATTATACAGTGGGAAAGCAATGTGCGTTCGCGTTTTTTAGCCGCTCTTCTTCTCTACTCCATTTTCTGTAGGTACATATTTGCGTGGAGCAAGGTCTGGGCTATTGGAGACACAGTTCTGCTAATTCTTCGTGGTCGAGACATTCAATTCATGCATCTTTTCCATCACACTGTGGTCGTTATCCAAGTTTTCTTCACTTATCTCAGCGCAGGCAGGAGTTTTTCGGTCTCTTTGCAATTTTTATTTGATGTGAGATCTTTTCAGGTTCTTTGGCTAGGTTGGGCATAATGATGAATGTGGTGATGCACTCGCTAATGTATTCCTACTTTGTAGCACAGGTTTATTTCGTATTTCCAGTGCAGTCAATTGACTTTTTTCATTCAGGACATCAATTTGAAAGTACGTGAGGTAGCAGGCTTCATAACCCTTCTGCAATTGATGCAATTTGTGTTGGGCTGTTTCGCAATCCTCAGTGCTGTGTGGTATATGATACACGGTGAGACTTGCGAGACACATAAAGGGGCTCTTCTTTTCCATTTTGCTGCCTATCTCTCTTTCTTTATGCTCTTTGGAGACTTTTTTTACAAATCGTTTATGGCCAGAAGGAAAGAAGTGCGCAGAAAACCTTCCGTACGCCCAATTCGTCCTCGTCACACGGGAAAGACAATCTACAGATCTGTGAAGAAATAAAAAAATAAACCTTTATACTTGTATTTAAATCTCGTCTTGTAAATAAATGTAATTATAACCTGGTGATACCTCTCGTGGATTTTTATTAGTTCATTAGAATCTGCCTTCACCCATTTGTGACACCTTTCATAATGAGTCGTTTTATCCTATTCTTAAAATTTTTATTTAAAATGTTCGTGCTGAACTGTTGTGTTTCGAAGCGTTAGTGAAGGCTTTCGCTTCATAATGTGTTTTTGATAATCTCGGCGCAAAATTTTATTAAAACTATAAACGTCTCAATTGACTTTATTATTATTTTTTGTCTGCTCATCTCATAATCTTAATTCCTTTGTGCTTCCATTGCCACCCAGCCGAATTGTAGACTTTGTCTGATTTTTCTTTCTTTTTTTTTCATTCATGATTGTTGCACAGCCAGTTGATCATTTGTGTTCTCATAATTTTCTAAAACGTGGAAAACCTTCTGGATATGTCGACCAGCTGAAATTTGGTAATGAGAGATGCAAACAGTGCGGTATGTGCTCACTCACCAACCATAACCATGCCCACACAACGAGGAGGAGTGGACTTGTCTGCAGTCCAGAACTCTTGGCTATTCACTAAGATCAGGTTTGGCTGGCTGTCAGTGCACGCTAAAGTGCCTACCTAAGCTTGTTTATCCAACTTTGTAAACTATAATAAAAATTAGTCCTACTTACGATCACTCTTCCGTCAATCAAGTCCACCCTCAAGGTTTGACCAACCCATTTATAAACATAGGGCCTGTTCTCTTCTGAACATTCAACTTCTGCTTCCATGGCTACGTTTTTTACCTGACAATAAAAACTGGGTACTTCTTTCGTTTATTTTCATTTCCATCTTTTGTTTTCAATCAATCGTGTTGGGATACCCTCTTTTCAAAAGGTTATCTCGGTAATTATGGAGAGACCATTGCCTTTGTCGACAATGGAAGCGTCCAAATTAGAATATACGCGAGACACTCTCTCTTTCGCATTATACTCTTTCTGAATTGAGAGGGGAAGGGAGTCATAGGGTCACTAATTTGAAGGGCCATTCATTTACCTGAGAGTCGTCTGAAAAAAGTAAATTAAAAACTCAATTTCAAAGAACACGACTTTGGTTCAAGGGGTGTAACTTATTAGAAAAAATATAACAGGTGATCCAGCCGTGTGGAAGCATGATTTATGTTCGCCACATTTTGTCGTGGCAGAATTCTTTTTTTCTTGTGCCCAATTCATCCTCTCCGAATGTGCTCCCACTTAAACTTTTTCTGGCAACGCTGCTGAACGGTAAACCAATGGACCAGAGCTCAAAAAGCAAACACTCTAGAGTGTTTAGTTTACACAATTAAAAGTACACAAATTAAACTTTTTGTTTAAAAGTTTAATCTTTATGTTGTTTTCGCCATACACTACGACATACACTAATGATACACAACGACAACAAAAGACAACAAGTTGTTGCACTGTTGGATCAGAAAGTAGTCTTCTTGCGTCTCCAGTCTACAAAACTTTTAGTGGCAAAATAGACTTTTTTTGCATGCTTTACACCTAAACCTCAGGTGTTTCCTGCTTTGAACTTCCGTGGTACAATGCACAAAAATTTTCCAATCATTTGTTGAACATAAACAAAACCGCTCTTCCTTATTTCAATGATCATCGGAACAATAAAACAGAAGTTGATAAAACTTTGTTTGTCTTTTTGCACATGTTTTTTATTTCTTTTTTTTATTAACACGAGGCCTGTCGGAGGTGCCTTTAAAATGTCCGCGTTCTTTTTCCTGGTTAGGGTCTTGACAAACAGTTTAGGTGCTATCACACTTTGGGGGAGCAGGACTGCAGGTCACACCTGACAAAACATTTTCTTTCAATTTTTTTAAAATTTGACACTATTTATGAAATTATACTGTCAATATCGTTGCTTTTAGATATGTGGCCAGTGGATTTCATCAAAGTACTTAGCAAAAGATGAAGCACCGGCGAAGCAAACAGTTGAAACATTAGGAAATTATTTGGACCTACTAAATAAGGGGGTTTTTTGCCCTGGTTCATTTCTTACCATTTTTTCGGGAATGGGCATTATGGGCAGCCAGCCATCTTACCAACCAGTTGACCTTGACACCTTCTCACAGTCAAACTCAGCCTGTCCATGCACCTAGTTGATCTCATGTTCTAGCGAATTTATCCCAGATGCGCGGGTGGACATATCTCTCCCTCCGGCTGTTTTCTGGATGGGAGAGAAGTCACTTGAAGAAAACTCTTAGCTGTATTGATTTTGCGTAGATATTTTAGAAAGAACTTACTAAATGTGTATTTATATATTGTTTATTGCTTAAATGGCGAGTAAAAAATATTCGGATGGTAAGGTGGCAAGCACCTTGGGATTCATCCTCCATATTCTCCTAGTAGCCATTCCTAAAGATTTGTGGAGATGGTTCCGAATGAAAAGGAAGTGTGTCAAAGAGCAAGTGGTGGTGATCACTGGAGGTGGCTCTGGTCTTGGACAACGAATGGCGCAGATGTTTGCTTTGGAATTGAAGGCAAGAGTGGCTATATTGGACATAGATCAGGTAAATAGGTAATAAACAGACATGCAATAATCCTAATATAGTATTTGGACTGTGTCCGTCACGCTTTTTGAATTGGCGCCAAAACAAAGTTTTTGCTTTTGAAGATCGTTTTGTGCTACTTTTTGTATGGGTCATGGTTTTTCATCTCACAAAAGGAACAACTACATTTCAAGGGCTATCGAATGAGCATAAATTTCCCTGTAAGAAAATGAGCCTAAGTGGTTGAAATGCTATCCACAAGACGATTAATTGGAACTAGCTGCATTCGCGCCTCATAACTCTCATGCATAATTATCCCCATCTATCTCTATGCATAACTATCCCCATTTATCTCTATGCACAACTATCCCCATCTATCTCTATGTATAACTATCCCCATCTATCTCTATGTATAACTATCCCCATCTATCTCTATGTATAACTATCCCCATCTATCTCTATGTATAACTATCCCCATCTATCTCTATGTATAACTATTCCCATCTATCTCGATGCATAACTATCCCCATCTATCTCTATGTATAACTATCCCCATCTATCTCTATGTATAACTATCCCCATCTATCTCTATGTATAACTATTCCCATCTATCTCTATGTATAACTATCCCCATCTATCTCTATGTATAACTATTCCCATCTATCTCTATGTATAACTATCC
>BBSZ01006149.1:0-12915 GCA_000981365.1 Subanguina moxae | reverse complement strand
ATTAAGGTTGAGTTGAAAACCCAACAGAAGAAGAGGTTTTCTTTGATTTCTGGCTTAAATGAAATTTCACTTTAAAATGAAATTTCATTTCACTTTAGCTAAAATGAAATTTCATTTTAGTTTAAATGAAATAGCTAAAGTGAAATGAAAAATGAAATGATATTTCATTTCATTTTGAAGTCATTTCACTTTAGCTATTTCATTTCACTTTGCGTCATTTCATTATAAGTTTCATTTCATTTAAGCCAATTCATTTCATTTCATCCAACAAATTTCATTTCATTCTAAAGTCATTTCATTTTAGCCATTTTAAATGAAATTTCATTTCATTTAGGAAAACACTGTTCCTACCTCATCGTTCATTGATTTAATTAAAATTTGACAAATTTTAATTTCAAATAATTATTTTCTAAGCTAGCGGCACTTTTAAACATCCACCATACTACTTTTAATCATGATACTTCAGAATATTAAACCTATTCAAAAGATAGCCACTTTTGTATAAAAATTTTAAAAAATTATTGACTTTTTGTTTTCATTTATTTACGAAAGAAAGACTATGTTACGCAGTTCTTATAGATTGCTAGTAAGATAATTTAAAAATTGAGCTACTTTACTTCCGTACAATGAAAGATGTGATTTCGAAAGAGTGTCTTGTTCCCAATGGAAAGGTTTCCATTGATTCTAGCACCCATCTGAATTCCTTTTATCTTTCATTGCCGCCCAAAGCTGTGCCATCACCTCAACAATTTTTGCTTTCTCATTCAGACCATAAGAAGCAAAACATCTCTTTGCAGGAGTTTTCCAACGATCAAGTTCTTGTCCCAAATATTGTGTTAGTGCCTTATGAAAAGAGGTATGAAGTCTTTCTTACCTGATTTTAAATATTTCTAAAAACTAACAAAAGAAGTTTTTGTCTTAATCTTTTAGTTCTTTTTTCAAAACATTCTACCATTTTTATTATGCAGCATATAACAAACATCTAGACAAAAACATTGAAACAAATTTATAAAAGTACTGAAAAACTAAATTTTCCAAATTTTGAGTAAATTATGAAATTTTGGCAAAGCAACCCATTAACAAATGTTTTTATAAAAAAAAACATGTTTAGCAAGAAAAAAGGAGAACCTAAAGCTTTCATCAAAATCAAAACAGCCAGACAACATTCTTCAAAAGGAGAAAAATGTTTTCGGTGTATGATGATTTGCCAGTGTGTGATGGTCTTCATTATGTTCACTGTGCTTGTAGGAGTAATTGCTGGCTTGGTGTTTCTGGGCTTGTCGATGATGGATATGATTACGGATATGGTCAACAAAACTGAACATGGTTTTTTATTAAACTTCTTTTATTAGCATTTCATTTTTAAATGCCTAATTTAAGCTTTGGCTCAAGTGGAACACTGTATAAAAATTTTCTTTTGGGTTTTTCAACCAAAATAATATCTTTTGTTTAAGCAGCCAGTCATGTCAATCGCCGTGAGTTCAGGTTTATTAAAGGAATTAGAGGCTGGGATTTCTTTGCGCCGATCATAATAAATGGATTGACCAAAAAATATGCGGACATAAGTATTTTTTTTACAAACGAATATGGTGACATTCGTTTGTAAAAAAAATACTCAACCGACTTGTCCAACAATTTTCTGTGATCGCAATTTTTTTGAAAATTTTTTTTTACACAAATTGACACAAATTGTTTGGAGGATCAAGGTAAATAAATGCTGTAGAATACCTTGATGTCCTTAAACTGCCGAAAATGACAGAGTTTTAGTGGGACCTACTTGTGAAAACGCATATAGCGAATAGCTTTGGGATCTATTTTTATATAGCGAATAGCTTTGGGATCTATTTTTTTATTAGAGACAGCATTTTTGTAAACAGTGTATATAATTCTGGGACAAACAAATTTTAGGAAGTATTTTTGCAGAAAAAGTGTTTTTTCGTAAAGTAGGGGTTGAAAAATAAGTGGCTCGACTACAAAACAAACATAATTATGAATAAAAGTTTTATAATTTCGGGAGAGGCAAAACCTTTGTGAAAACCTTTTTTTCTAAAATTTCATAAAAACTAAACATACATATGGTAAATAATGTGTATATGGTATATAAGGTGCAAAGTTAGAAATAGACTTATCAAATAATCTAAAGAAACTTTTAGTGGTCCGCAACAATCCCGCTACCAACTTCTTCAGCCACTTCAAAAACTACACTAGTAGCATAGTTAATAAGTTTCGTTAATTCTATGTAAAAATTTACAGTCGAACTTCAATAACACGTCACTGCGATAACCCGTCACTCTCGATTTTGCGTCACCCAAGCCTGATTTGGTTGGCCGGCGAATAAATCCCACAAGTTTTACCCGACAAACTCGATAAGCCATTACCTTGCTCATTTTTTCAAGGACTGTCAAGACTATCAAGGATAAGGACGCAATTTTGAAGGGAGTCGAAGAAGGTGGATGTACAAAGCAAGCGAAGAATGCATGATGATGGAAGAACCGCTCGTCCTATTGATCAATAAGTCAGAAGTCTAAATCTTTCAGTGAGCGGCAATTTTGTGAAGGTAAGCATTTGAAATTTGTGGAAATTGTTGAAATAAAGCTTTGAGTAGATATTGAAGTTATCGAAGTTCGACTATAATTATATTTGTCCTAAATAAACATTTTAATTATTTTTAATTATACAGTCAAACCTCGATATAACGAACCTTCGATATAACGAAGCTCTCGATACAACGAACCCCTGGGCACCATTTGGTTGATTTTGACTAAAACATAAGGAGCTAGATCCTCAATATAATGAACCCGCGATATAACGAAAATTTTTTTAAATCTTTACAGATAAGAGCATCCTCGATATAAAGAACCCTTGATATAACGAATATTTTTGCTGGTCCGCAGGAGTTCGTTATATCGAGGTTTGACTGTCGGTATTTCACGGGTTATGTACGTTTTTAATTTTTTCATATGTTTTTTTTTTAATGTATAAAATGTTTAATCTTAGTATTCTTGTTCTGTGCTTTTCCAATTGACGGCTGGCCAATAGCACAAACGATGCTTATAGGCTCCAATAGTTATTGGTTGAATGGTTGTTGACTATTTATTGAGGAAGTTTGACAAAAGCTTGGAAGAGGAAATAGGGTATAAGTAAACGAGAGGAATTGGCACCTAAAACAACCACGGTGATTTTCGTATGCATAAGTGTTTTCATTGTAACCTGAAACCCCAATTTAAGCTTATGCAAGAAAAATGGGAAGGAGTAGCCTAACCTTGTTTCCCGTTAACTTGCTAGTCACAGCTAAACTTATTTGTCCTTGGTCATTAACATCCCGTCCATTGTCTGCCTGATTGGAAAAGTTTGCAAGGAGAGATACAATTAGCAAAATGGTTAACCTAGCTTTTAATATAAGAGAAATCATTTTTACAATGCAACTAAAAACTGATAAAGGATGAAACATGAGTAAATTAAACCATCTCTTTTCGCTTTATGTATTTATCCTAACGATGCGAAAGCATTACGTAATGAAAAGACAGCAAGACACTTAAGCAAAGCTTGGTCGATCCTTCTGGGCTGACCCACTTTCGAGAAATTTGTTAAAAGAGGTATTTTAAATTCATGTTTTTAAAATTAAATATTATGTCGCAGTAGAGCCGATAAGCGGTGTTAGAATTGTATTTCTTCTTCAAAAAAGTTATGTTTCTCAAGATGGATTTTGTCCTACAGAGAAACTCCTTAAAAGCAGTAAAATATTTGAACGCCGTCTGCTCGTCTGTCCTCCTCTTTAATCAGCTGATGCTGCTGCAGCAAAACTAAATGAGTTTTCATTGGGAGAAAGCACTAGAGACTCCCAACCGCAAAGTCTATTCATTTATCAATATTGAAATGCTAATCATTTCCTTAGTGTAACATTAAAAAAAATCATATCTTATCCATTTGCTAATAAAACCAAAATCTATTGATTTCTAATCAAAATATTTCAATTTCCACCAATTTTGATGCCATCTTCTGACTTTTAAAAGACTTTTCTTAAAAATGTTTCACATCTTCTATGTCAACAAAGGCTATATGCTGGTGCTAGAGCCTCCACCCTTAGGCTCTGTCTATGAACTTCAACAATGTATATATGAAGCGACTAATGTGGAGGTTCAGGAGCAGGTATTTCAACCTTATTTTTTGATTTATTTTCAAGTATTTACGTTTGGCTTATGGCAGGTGTTGTTCTTGTCTGGAGGAGAGTCAGTTATGAATGGAGAAATTTTGTCTGCATATCTGGGGGCAGGCACAGACACTAATCCAGTATATTTGGTGAGAAGAGTGCCAAGTTCAGACAGAGAGAGTGTGAGCACTCCAGAAAGAGATGGCATCAACAATTTATATCAAGGTTATTTATGTTGTTTAAAAGGTGTTCTAATTATAAGCTATTCATAATTTTGTTGATCGAAAAGTTATTCTTTAATAGTAGGATTGGTCTCCCTCCTGTAAAATCGCTACCGGGAGGGATATTAGCAAAAAACTTAAGGCGACACGGGAGGGACGAGGGGAGGGATGACGGGAGGGATTTTTTTAGTGTGATTTTAGAAAAATTTAAACAATGGCAGGGATTTTTGAGTATGATTTTAGTATAAATTACAGGACGGGAGGACGCGGAAGGCCAACCCTATTTAATAGGATCTATTGGGTGGGTGCATAATTAACGTCGGTTTTAACCAAAAAATGTGTTTGTCTGCTGTATGGTTGGACCCAACTGGAGGAAAAAGCATCGATGAGAGAGGAGCAAGAGAGGTTGACTGAGGTCTTAATGTTTATGTTCTTGTGTTCAATAGATCTTTGAGGTGTCTGTGTTATCGACGGGTCACGACAAGTTGCGCATTACGGTCATGCTCACGGGGAGAAGCGAAATGCCAGCCTTATGTCCTGCTGCCGAGGAAGCGAATTGAGCCTGCCATCGTGGAGAAGTTCAAAGGCAAGCTGCATCTGGCGTGGGAACGAACAACGTGGATGAACGATGATCTGACAATCGACTACCTGAAGCATGTGATGGTCCACGCTATTGTCCTACTGCCATCACATTTAACTGCTAAACTCTGGTCTCGTATGTACCAATTTTAGAATTAGCTCTAGCTGATTAGATTAATAATAGCTGTAGCATTAGCATAGATATACTCCGGTGACAATGCCAATAGCTAATCAAAACAAAGACGAACACAACATAGATATAACAATTTCCACATACTTTTTTACGCAAAAGTGCATTAATACCAATAATATATTTTAGCTTGGGTGAGCAGCGTAGAAAAGCTAGACAAATCAGCCAACAGCTCGACCACCACAGCTGAATACACCAGATTGGGCAAGTATGGCATGCAAGTGTCAGATACAATCTTCAAGTTCTGCGCCAAAGTGGTGTCTGAGCATCAGCACCTCAATCAAGTTTCCCTTTCTGAACATCTATTAAAAGTAACCAATTATATTTATGCTTAGGGCTGGATGGCGGTGATTAGCAATCTGGACGACAACATCAACAAAATCCAGAAAAAGATGGACCGCTCTATGCATCAGTGCGAAAGGCTGACCACTATGCGGGACAGGGGCAATGACCTGCTCAATGGCTTTGACCAAGTTCTCAACACACTTACCATGGTATGTTTGCATTATCTGAAAATAGATTTACGCTTTTTTTTTATTTTCATAAATCCACCCGTTTTTTTACAGATAAACATTCCTGGACAACTGATAGCTTCCATGTCATCTATAGCTGGAGGCAATACTTCTGCAGCAAACTATGAGTTGTCGGAGTCTGTAGCAGGACCTGTGGAAAACATGACCTTGTTTGATTGGATTGCTTCCAAAGACACTGTGTATTCCTTGAACTCTTTAGTGGAGCATGTCAAGTCTCATTTGCAGAAGGTGAATTATTTTTTGGTTTAATAAATTAACCTTATATTTTTGATTGTAATATTTTGCTACACTAAAATGGACGAAAATTTGTCTATTTTTTTAAATTTTTTGTGTTGTTTTGTTTACTAAATAATCCTTATTCAAAAAAAAAAGTTATAGATTGAAATATGAGCTTAAATGTGTTGTAAGAAAAATACTGTCAGCTAAATCATTTTTCTAATTCCAGACGGACGACACCGACCTGAGAGACGCCAAATTAAACTTTGATGCAGTCAAAGAGTTGGTTAAAAAGACTGACTACAGAGACATTCGGGGGATCGACAAGCGATTGGCCATGCTGGATACCAAACTTAGGTTTTTAGAAGGTAGACATTATTTTTTGTAAAGTTAAAATTATTCATTTAAAACTAATATTTTAGATAGTCATTTAATAATGAAAGATATAGCCAGCCACATTATCCAACCCACCATCCAGGACTCTGCTGTGGTATTGAAACAACCAAAAAATATTCCTCGTTTAAAACTATCCAATTTACAGAACATTTCTGTCTACCAACGTGCCAAAGTAGATGAATTTTCTAAAATGCTCTCTGATATCAACAACTATGCCCTCTGCTTCATTGACTCCAAGTTGGAGCTACTCAAAAACATTTGCCAGAGGTTTGCTGGCTGGGTGCGCCAAGCCTATGTAAGCTATATTTTTGTCTAAAAAATAAAAGCAATCAATATCAAAAAAGCATTATATATGAAATAAAAGAAGAGAAAAAGGAATATTCAATGGTACCGAACACTTCGTGGGAAAGAGTACATTACATCACTAAAAATAAGGTTCAAATTTTTTGTACAAACTTTTGCCTCCCCCGATATTATATCCTACTGATTAATTTTTATCTGAGGCATTGCAGTATGTAAAAAAACCCAGCATGGAAAAATTGTTTCAAGAATGAGACCAGAGAGATTAAATGAAAAATTATCTGTAATATTTTAAAACTTAATTTCTAGGAACGCCTTCAACAAGCCAATAAGCGGATGATTCTGTTTGACGACAAGTTTACAGGTCTTCGCCAGCGATTGGACCTGGTCAGACAGATCAAAGAGGCACCCATCATGTATGTGACAGCTGTAGCTGAAGTGATCAGAAGGGAGGCTTTGAAAAAAGAGTTTGGCCAGTGGATCAACACCTGTATTGACAAGTGCAGTAATTTTGTGCAGGAGGAGAACAAAATAAGATCTGAATTCTATGGCAAGCTGGAGAAACACTTCCTGAGAACACTGTTTTATGGAATGGCTGATGTGATGCCCAACTTCACTCCCATGGAGCCCAAAATTGATAGGAGCTTGCCAAAAGTCACCATTGAGCACTTTAGAGAGCTAAGAAAGGTCTCAATTTGGCTAGACTCTATTTTTGTTCTTTTGTTTATTTCACTAAATTTTTCACATTCTTCACACTGTGCTGAGCAAGATAGTGGCAAAACAATGTGTGAAAGAAAATAAGGAAATTTCCAATATTTTGGAAAAAAAAAAGTTTTTAGACATTCCCGGACATGCAAGAGCTTCTCAAAGTGACCACACCTCAGATATATACTCGTCTAGCCATCACTGATCCAAACGCTCCTCAGATGACGATAGCCCAGTCTCAAATGACTGGTTTACGAAGGGAAGAGTCTTTTTTTGTTCGAGAAAAGACCCACAATATTGATGCTATGAACAGGAACTTCCCATCCGCCCCCTGGCTCAGGTTTTAATAGACTGAATTTGGTGCCATCACAAGAAGCTAATTTTAGTGAAGAGAACATAGATATGTCTCCAGCCAACACCTTTTTGCTCACTACTCGTGCCGGCTTCTCCTCCAACACTTCGTTGAACAACATGGATAGCAATATGCCTACACCCTCAGAACTGGAACCACTTCACGGATTCGGAGCTATTCCCGTCGAGGTTGGTATTGTGTGTGCCTTGTCTGTGTTAAAAAAAAAATTTCATACTTATTATAATAATTATTTTCTTGGTTTATATTTAATTGTGGGACTTCTGATTGCGTAGTGTAGTGAATAAGCTATAGATTTTGAGTGAGATATAGTTTTTGCCTCGATTGTAAAGACTATACAGGGTGCGTAAAAAGTTCTGTTGCGGACTTTCAAAGCAATTAGTTTGAATAATTTTGTTTTTTCCAACAAATACTTTTTAACCAGTTTTGTTCTGCGTTAAATTTTAAACAAAATAGCTGTTATACGTTTTCGTTTCTTCAAAAAAAATGGCAAACAATGGGCAACAAATTGAAGTAATCCGAATGCATCAAAGAGGAAACTCCGTTATGGAAATATCAAGACAACTTGGGCTTGCTCATCAGAATGTATCGCGCACATTGAAACTTTTTGACACATTGGGTACTTTTGAAGATTGCACATGAAGTGGAAGACCGAGAACTGCTAGGACAGCTCCAATTATCCGTCGTATCAAAGACAAGATCTGTCGCAATCCAAAGAGATCCAAGAGACAGATGGCAGAAATCAAAAGAATCAGCTAAGGAAGTGTCCAAAACATTGCGAAGCAAGATTTTTCCAGCTACTCGTACAAGTTGCAAGAAGCTCAGCATTCAAAATGAGGATAAGCACAAGGATACCAGCGCACAAGGCTCGTGAGAGCAAGCAAGCACGGTGACGTGATTATGTGCCGGAATTCATTGCTATAAAACAGTGGCCTGATCTACTCAATATGGGGCATTTTGGAAGCAAAAGTGAACTACAGACGCCACAGGAATTGCTCAACTCAAAAAAAACTCTGCAAGAGGCATAGAAAGAATTCGACGAACAAGTGCTTGCCTCGGTGGTTGACAATTGGCGAAGAAGATTGCGAGCCTGTATCCAAGCAAACGGTGGATACACTGAAAAATAAAATAGCTATCTCGTTCAGAATTCTCTGTGCTTAAGCATGACGTTATTGGTTTTTTGCTGTTATGAAAAATTTTAAAAATTTAGTTTTTAAAATCAGAACTTTTTGCGCACCCTGTATATAGGCAATCCACGCGTTCTCCCCTTTTTTAATTTAAGGAAATATCTTTGTCAGTGCTTTTGACTTTGCTTGGCACTTCCACTTTAATAGTGTAAAACACTGAGTGTGCCCTGGGTATCTGTCTAAAAAGCACAATTTAAAATGCTCACACTTATCCATCAACCACCATTTAGAGACGGGAAAAAATAAATTAAACCGGACCGATTGCTATTTAAAAGTCTTCTAGTTTATGGTCAGCTGGGTTCTTTTCTTAAATATTTGCATAAAAGTGTGACAATGAAATATCTAATACTCCTCTCAACGCTATAAAAATTATATTTCATACAGAGTTCCAATGTCCCTTCCCGCTCTTCTATGTCACCTTTGAAAAGCAGTGAGCCCATTCAGATTCCCTCTTCCTCCATGCACAGCAAACATGAAAGTAATGGCAGCAGACCCCACTCTAGAGGACTTTCTACCTCCGAGAGATCCAGCCATTTCAGCACTCCTGATGATAATTTTGGTAGTTTTGGCAAATATGTCAGGAATTCTTTTCCAGTGAGTGCTTTTTTAACATTTCTGTAAATTTGATCTAATGTCTTGGTATATTCTGTTTTAAAACAAGATAAGTAATTTTCAAAATTTGTAGCGCTCACCTCCACAAATATCTCGTCCCAGGTCTCTGCAAAGACGTGGTAGTGGAGCTGTCCATCTAGCTGAACAACAAATTGCGGAGGTGTGTGCTCCTCTTTTGTCTATCTTACTTTCTCGTTTTTGAGTCTGTTTTTGAGGGCCTAGACAAGGGTTGACCAAACGGTAAATGACTGGCTTGTTGACCGTTTAATTAAAAATTGGTCATTTCTACCTGTAAATAACCGGTCATTTACCGAATAAGGAAATTGACCGGTCAATTACCAAACTCTAGCCTAGACAAATAAATTCAGGTACTACTGTATTATACGCTCCCCCCCCAAATAATATATCCCCCCCACGAAAAAGTATTTGGTTTTCAAAGTATATTGACCATTTAAGAGCTTGATAGTTAGAGATACGCGCACAGACTTACCTGTGAGATGAATCCGAGAAAAATTCTGGAGAAATAAATGCATTATAGGCCTTTTTCGCCATAGTCAGTGAGAAAAAACATGGTAAAAAGGCAAAAAAATTGCACAAATGGGTTGCAGAAAAAACTACCTTAACCGCAAAGGACCGGCTCAAAACGACTCGTTTTACCGTTTTTAGGGCACTAAAAATGGTTAGGGGTGGTTGGTACATGTATTTAGTCGTAGTTACATTTGGAAGGGGGGGTATGATACAATAGAGTCTAAATTCAAGCAGGGTAATCCAATTTTTGCCCTAGTTTATTTTTACGGTAAATTTTAACTCTTTGAGTTTTTTTTTGCTTTGTCTTGTCAGCAATCTGTTTGTGTTGTGTATTCTAAATTGTTTTTCCAATAAGAATTTTTCCAATAATGCATTCCAGAAAAATTTTTGGCTTAAAATACATTATTAAACACCTATTAATGAGCAAATTTCAGAGCCTTGAAAACATACCTTCTACTTTATCAGAAGAATTCTTGACTAAATGTGCCTACACTCGACAATATATCACAGATATTGCTACTGTAGTGTTTATTTCAAAAAACCAAAAAAAAATGAATAAGACTTTATTTTAGTTCCTAACCAAACTTAAACAATTAGTAGAGGACTACAAGTCGGCTGTTAAAAAAGAGACAGAGCAGATTCTAATTAATGTAAAAGGTGTTTTGGATGAAGACAGATTCAGCCATGCAGAAAAGTGCCATCAACTGAAGGAAGACCACGAAAATTTGATGGCTGAAAAGTGTGCCAAATGGGAGTCCAACTACGACCACATAAAAAAAGAATTAAACCAAGTGATAGAGGTGATAGAGAGAATTTTTAATAAATACAAAATTGGTCAGTTATGGTGTAGTAGATTTAGGATTGACATCTTTTTCCGAGTTCTCAACTTTGATTTCCGAGCGTTTAGTTCCCTTTTTTTTTTAATTTTATTCATTTTAGGATTAATTTTTATCACTAGATTAAGATATGACATCAAAAAGCTTAAAAAATTTATTTAAAATACTTATAAAGGATAATCAACAAAAATATGTTTTAGCATGAGCGTTACTTGCGGAAAGAGAAAGAGAAAGAGCTGGAAGAGCAGAGAAACTTAGCCAAAAAGCTCAATGAAGACCTGCTGTCTGTTATAAAAGCCAAAGACGATCTGCATGCTAATTTGCTAAAAGCGGAGCAAGAAAGACGTTTGCTGAGTGAACAATTGCAACTAGAGTCATCCATTGACTATCTTTCCATAGAGCTCAAAGCTGTGGAACAACTGCTTAAGAGAAAATTGACTGTTAGTTTGTTAGAAGTTTTTGCTTAAATTTTTATTTGATATATAATTATTCAGAATGACGAAATCCAGCAAATTAGGTCAGAAATAGAGAAGCGAAAAGCTAGCCAAGGCACAACACAAGAAGAAATTGCAGTTGCTTTAGTTGCCAATGAGCCAGAAGCTTCTATTAGAGCTGAATATGAAAAGGCTTACAAGGTATACCTTGTTTTTATTCAGATTTTTTTAACCTCTTTGGTTGTGGGGTTCCAGTTTTTATCCGAATCATCCACAAACACAGCTTTAAAATAAATCGCAACGCACTTAAAGTTTGTAATGAGGCAACAGAAATAGAGCAAGCTATAAAAAGTTTCCTAACTTTTCTGATACAGTCGAGTCTCGATTTAGCGTAGCCTCGGTTTATTGTCTATTTTATTTGGGTTTGGTTGGTTTGCATAAAACATATACTCGATATAGTGTAGTCTCGATTTAGTGTATATCTCGATTTAGTGCATATTTTTTCCGGTCCCCAGCACCTACACTAAATCGAGACTCGACTGTACACGCTATTTACAGCCTGACCTTAAGTAATCGAAAATATTTGTTAAAAACCTAATTGTTTGCAGAACAAAATGGCTTTCATAGTAAAGGGTGTTGAAGAAAAGAAGAACAAAGAAATTGCTTTTCTTAGAGACGAAATTGAGTCGGAACTCCGGCTGCAATCAGACCTTTACATCAAAAAAATGGTTTGTTGGTTGATTTAATGTATTTCAATAAAAAAAACTTTGATGTTCATAGAAACAACGGATTAGTGAACTAGAAGACAAGGTCAAGTTTCTAGAAAGCACAGAACAAGAATCACCCCCTCCAGCAACCAGGCGTGTCATGGTGGATTCAGCCTTACAGGTCTCAGACTCTGTGCTGAACTTGAAGGCTGAATCTGCAATGCAGGAGTCGTGTATGGTCATCTCCTCTGCAGCCATGGACCAATCCATTGCTGCACAACAACAGCTGCCTCCAGACGAGCCAAGGCCAGCCTCCTGCAATCAAGAACCTTCTGGAGCGGTAGTAATACATCCTTCTGGCAAGAACTCAACTGGCACTTCTTCCAAGGTTTTTATTTTTAAATAGAAAAAGGGCAAAGGTGGTATGGTTGGAGACTGTGTTGTGTTTAGACTATATAACTAGACTAATATAAAAAAATTACCTTCCTCATTCATAAAAATTATAACTTTGCAGGGAAGCGACGATAGTGATGCGGAAATAGCAAATGTTCTCTCCATTTACTCTCGCGGCACTCAAACAAAGATTAGAATGCGAGACATGAGGATGATGATTGCTCTGAATGATGTGTATGAAGGATGCTCTGTGCTTATTATGTGGGACAGCGCACACAGCACTTATGTGGTTTTCTGGTAAATATTACACGTGACAGACCCTCAAGAGACCCTCAAGGATAAGCATTCATGGTCTCATTCAGTCCAGCCCAATCAAGCAGGTTGATCAGTTGGGTTGCCCACTGAATGGCCAATCGGCTGATTACTTTAATCAACCGGTTTATTAACCGGAAAGCAATCAACTAGTTGATGGTTTATGTAAGAGTCGAAAAACTAAAATTTACATAGGGCTGGACAAAACGGCTTTTTAGGCCAAAATAGATCGTCTTGTGTTAAATG
>BBSZ01006148.1:0-38699 GCA_000981365.1 Subanguina moxae | reverse complement strand
CCTAAACCCTCCCTAAACACTCCATAAAATCCCCCTAAAACCCTCCATAAAATCCCCCTAAATCCCCCCAGGCCCAAGGGCCCATCCCTCTGGTAACGAGACCAGAGGGGACCAAAAATAACGCTATCATAAAAATATGATAGCTAAGGCCATGTGAAAAAGATAGGGTATATAGGAATTGAACTAGTTTAAAGTGCTGGGTTTGAGAAGAGACCCCAAGGCTAGAGAAAATTATTTCTTTCCATCATATCATATTTGAGAAAAAACCGGATTCCGGTGACTCGAATTGACCGTTTTTTTTAAATTAAATTTAGGACCGGTTGGTCATGTGTCTTTTTGTCTTAGGAAATCAAAGACAACCAAGTTTAGAGGGTACCTAAATGCCTAATATATCATGTTTTGTCTCATATTCTTTCTCACGAAATTTAAAACCCACCTCCTGAATTTTTTCGGGGTTTGCCTCCTGTGGTTTTAGTCTGAAGGCTATGCTATGGCATGGATCAATTGTACCTAAACCAAAATTAAAATTATTTGAATAAGACACCAGCACCTGCTGAGTTGATCTTTAAAAAGAAGATTTTGGCAATTCTTCTTAAAAAGTGTCCAAATTGCTTGACTCATCCTTTAAAAAATATAAAAAACCATTTTTTAGTTGTCAAAGCTGATCAGAAGAACTTGGTGAAACTGATCTCTGAAAAACATGTGGCAGATGCTGCCAAGCTCTATGAAAGAGTTTGTGAATTGGACAGACCCATTTTGCCGTCTGTTCAGGCAATTTTTGATGGCAAAAAGTCTTGGAGGGGAAAAAAAGTTTTTTAGCTCGATCTCTTTCGACTTCTAGCCTACTACAACGCTCGAAATAGGCCAGTGCATGAGCAAGAATGGCCCGGCATTCGTGTCTTTTTTGAGAGAGTACAACAAAACAGACAAGAGGTTGTGTGTTTCGCAGTATTCTTGCTTCTTACTTATAAACTTACCTATATTAAAGTTTAGAGTGGAGTTGTAGACCTTTTGTTTGAATCGCTGGAAAAGACAGCGGAGGTGTATTCCATAATGATCTGCCACCTCTGCAAATTCCCTGTTGGGGAAAAAGGCTCTGACTCTTTGATTCGGGCTAAAGAACTCTTCTGGGTACGTCATTTCGTATGTGCAAAAATTTTCTGCATTCTAGAAACAAATATTAACAACTTTTGACTCTGTTGTCAAACAAAGCCCTGCTTTTCCCCCACAAAATTATCTTGGAGCTATACGACACGGATAACTGCTTGTCTATAGCAATCTCTTTTAGCTTTAAGCTCATTCACCTAGAAACACTCGGTTGAATTCACTACAAACCCAATTGACAGTCTTCTTTGGCACACAGAGCTTGATTACGCAATGATAGTAGAAGACCCAAAGAGGCCCATAGAAATAGAAATAAAAATTAGAAAAGTCGATTAAAAATCGCTGAGATAATCAAGTTTCCAAAATTTGACGGGCTAAACCAGTTATGCAACGGGCGAAATTAGTCAGCCCTCAACTAGTACAATGGCAGAAATATTTACATCAACAAATGTGGGTAAAACTTTAGGAAATGTGTTGCAAGAAGTTGACTCCACACGAAGAGGTTTTTAATTGGATTTTGCTGCGAAGGGTTCCTACCAGCAATGTAGACTTCAACATGTTTGACGTGCTGTCAACTATGAAAAAATGGGGGGTAAAACCGTCTGTGAAGACCTTCAACCATGCTATAGCCTGTTTAGAAGGGGTCAGCTTATTTGTAGACCACTAAAATAACTCAGCCATAAAAATCCATTTTAGGGATCTAATCTTCAGATCAGGTGGAATTTTGCTAGAGCTATTATGGTCCAGATGTTCAACTGCAAGATTAGACCCACTTTGACCACTTATGATCTTTTGCTAAGTTGTGTGGCTTACAGGGTGAATCTGTTGATCGCTAAAACTTCAAATTTACTTTATGCTTGTCATACTTTTAGCCATCTAGAGAAATAAGGCCAGAGAAACAGGAGAAGGTAATTTCTAATTCTGTCGTTTTGAACTAATTTTATTGATTTTTTTCTTGTATTTATAGCAATATGCAGTCAACCTTTTGGATGAGATAATGACTAGACTTGAAGCAGTAGAGTTTATCATAAAGTCGAAATCTTATTTAAGGAACAAAATTTTCTTGTTCTAGACAGAAAAAGTCACTTTTACTGAAAGAAGTGATAGAAACTTCTTTCACACTGCCTTATTTGTGGCCAAAGATGCTAGAAACTATTCTCTGGCTAGCCGAGTGGAAAAGTTTTATTCCAGTGACCAAAATGAGGTGGTATATGATAATAAATAATGAAGTATCTTTATAGAGTCTTTTTAGGTTGAATTGTCTCCATTTTTAATGGAATCTACGTAGGTTAACATAACTTTAAGCTATCTAAGCCACATCTAAGAAAAATAGAATCGGCTTTAGACACCTTCAAAATTTTGATAACTCTATTACCACCCCCAACAAGTATATTTAACATCCCCCAAGCAGAATATGCAGCACCGTTTTATGTGCTAGACACTATAGTCTTATTTGGTAGCAAAGTTGATAAAATGTGCGTAAGTTCCCTGAGACTTTTAACAATCCACCACCACGAAAAAAATGCGTCAATAAAGAATAAAAATATATTTTTAGGTTTTACAATGACTACTTCATATTCATGAGCAGAGTCTTGTCAATGCAAAAACTCTACGAACTGTACACCCGAATTGTACCCACAAGAACTTCGATGGGAAAGTATGGCAACAAAGTTATCGAAATGCTTGAGGTTGGACATTTTTAAATTTGAAAAAGACTTTCATTGGTAAGAATCCAAATACTACGGAGTCCAAACCTGGGAACTTAGGGTTGAAATGCACACACACACACATATCTGAGATATCAATCACTCGAGAACAAGTATAAGAATTGCTTTAAGTCCCTTATTGTTTTTGCAAGACTTGGAAGCAAAAAAATACAAAGGAATCACAGTAAACCAACAAAAGTTTTCGAATTATGCTCTATCCCGTAAAATTCTGCCAGAAACAGTTTTCTGAGGCATTTTTAAGTGCTTCGCAACACTTTTAAGGCTTTTCCTTATGACCTGAATAGAAATAGGTAGATTTTTGTATAATTTTTTTATGGAAGAGATGTATAATACAGCAGTACTCAAATTCAGAGGTTTTTCAATTTAGAAAGATATTTAATTTATAGTTTGAACCTCACTGGCCATTTACCAAGCGACTGATTGAAGATGGCATAATGATGTCGCAAGTTTCTGCAAACGATTGCGTTTCCACCTGGCAAACCGCTCTTGGTTGGCGCTTATATTACTGCAGTATTTATACTAGAAAAGCCTGTTTTTAGCTAATTATCCAACACAGGTATTCTTGCACATTTCTTTTATAAATATACTCTAGTAAAGAGTTGTTAGATAGCAAAAAAGAATAGTATTTAAAACTTTTATAAAAGACTTATATTTTAGACGTTAAATGAAACTGAAATGATTGAATACAAACAGCTTGTGCAAAGACTTGTGGTAAGATACATTTTAATAAGATTGCTTAAACGTTATTTAGGAGTACTATCCAGCTTTTGCTTTGGTCTACCAAGCTAATTTTTTTCAAAAACTTTAGCCGGGTTATACGCTGAGCTTAGGTGCTAAGGCTAAGACTAATTTATAAATAAGGTTTAGTCCTAGGCATAGAATCTGGTCGAGAGCAAAAACTGGTTTAAAATTTGAGAAAAAAGCTTGGGAACCTAGTCAACAAACTAGATTCATAAAAAAGACAGAAACTGAAATTAGGGAGTCGTAAACATAGCGTGACTCCAGCTCTTCTTTATCTGTGTAAACAGGAGGTGGACTGACAATATGTTTCCAAATATCGTGGTCAATTTACGAATCTAAAAATATAAAAAATTATTGCAGGACATATGGTCTGAGATGAATCACGACAAGAAACTTAATAATCCTGAAGTAGCCCCTACTGACCGAGTGGAGATTCCTCTAGAAAGCTTTGTGAAGAACTTCAATTTTGTAAAGTATTATGAGCCTATCTTTAAGCACTAGTATTACTTTTAAACAATTTTTTTGTCGTTTTGTTGTCTATTGTATATGTTATATGACAAATAAAATAGAAAATTTGACCTTTTTAAAAAATTTGTTTCTTTTTTTACATTAACATTAACGAGAATGTAGAAAATATTTAAGATATAGCATCTCCATATAAAAAACATTGGTTAGAAAGAAGGACATTGAGCTATTGTAGAATTGTTATTTACACTAATAAGGAACAGCCTTGTTCAAGCGAACCCACTCCTTTTCTTCAGGGGAACCGCTATAGGGAGGAATCAAGCCATTGAAGCGCCACAAGTTTCGGTCGCACACCTCCACTTGCACCTAAAACAGAGAAATAAAAAAAATTTTCGATTACATGTTAGGTTGATGAGAAACTTTTGTCCTTTTCAAAATTTTTAAAAAGGCTTAAATTGAAATCTCCGGTTGAATAAGTAATTTACCCTGTCAACATATGTATTTATCCCTTCAAAAATTCAAAACTTGATTATCTTAGCTTTCGGCAGGAGTTTCTTATATCGTATGTTTTAAAAAGATTATTTTGACCACTTTTTCGAGCTTCCCCAATCGTTATTCGGTTAGAAAACATAAGGAAATTTTTCGAAAAAAAAAATTTTGATCAAAATTTGACTTTCTAGAGAAAAAAAAATTGATAGGAAACTAAGTTAAAATAACCATAGGGTAGAAAGGCTATGTAAATGCAAATTTAAAAGATATCTACCTCCCAGTCCAGTCCTTTGTCCTTTATGTAGGGAGCCAAAATCTCTTCATACTTTTTAAGAAACTCATCCGCTTTTTTGTGGCTTTCGAAACTGCGAGCGAGGTGCTGGACTCCAATGCGCACAAACTTGTCGTTGGGCTTGCCTCCCACAAAAACGTTGTTCTTGTCCAGCTCAATGAAGAGCACAACCACGTAGAAAGCCGGCAAATTGGCTCCTTTGACGTACAAGTCAGTGATCTTGGCTGCAAGGGCCTCCTTGTCTTCCTGAGAGATAACGCCAGGGGCATAGAAGAAACGGTGGAGAGGCATTTTTGGAGTAAGGAAATGAGCTAAAAATAAATTCGTTGCTCTAGATTGAGAGTTTTAAAAGAATTGGGTTGAATCACGATACACAACAAATTGCTAGGCTTTCATTGATTGCGGGTGAGTTACGGATCGTCAAAAATTTCGTCTAGGAGGCAATAAACTGAGTTCACGACTGGCTTTGGTCATATCTCAACAACCAAGCCATTTTTTTATTATTTTCTTTTGCGGACTCCAATTCCTGGGTCTTTTTGTTTACTGGGGTGCTTGAATATAAAAAAATATTGGTACTACTGTATTAAACCGCCCCCCCCCCCAAAAAAAAAAAAATAATATATCACCATAAACAGTTATAAGGGGTGCACATCACACCAGAGCCAAAATCTGTTTGAAGAAAAAGTTCACAATTAGATAAAATGGAAAAAATAAAGGTATTACTCGATTCTCAATGAAAAACTCACAGCTGGCCGGTCTTTATATAGATGTGCGGAGCACAAGAGATTACAGACAGGCAGGCTACACACTACATTACTTTCATTTCCCTTTTCAAAAGACAAACAAGACCACATTTAACAAACAAAATTGATGAAGGGAAATAAAAGAAAAGACATCGCTCTTAGATGTAACAAAAGCGGTGCATGGATTTTTATCCATAGTCTCTTCTCAGAGACTGGAAAAACTACAGCCGAACAAACTATTGCATTATTTTATTGCCTGGGAATGAGACAAAATTCCACCGCGCCACGCTTTCAGGTGGTTAATCCTTCGTCCACCTGGTTTACCTACTTCTAGATGGTTTGATTGCCCTTCAACTATTTTGTGTTTAGAAAGTATCTTATTCCAAAGAGTCATCAAGCACACACCCAGCGATTTCTGGCGAGGAGGCATTGATCAACTGGTCGGAAGGTGGGAGTAAATCGTAAGCAATAATGGAGAATACATAACTCATTAAATTGTTGCTATTTTTCATGAAAAAATTGCTAAATATCCAATAAAAAATTATTTGTGCACCAAATATGTTTAGAAGAGTATATGATTTAATTTAGTAATTCCTTTCAACCACTGGTCCACTACAAAGATCGTTTATGGCGAAAGAGACTACAAAATACAGGCGAATTGTTTTAGATGGAAAATAGAATTTATCCTATTGTTCAAAACACAGGATGTGTAGTCAGTTTGTAGTTAAGTCAAAAGAACACATTTCCACTACACATTTCCCAGTCTCTTAGGGGTTTATATATAAGAGCATCTTTTAATAAGGCTCATTTTTATTCATTTTTAATTAATAAAATTACTCCTTTTGTACACACTACAATGGCCGAATTTCTAACTTTGTCAAACGGTGTGCGAATGCCTATCGTAGGACTGGGCACCTTTCAGGTTTTTGTGTATTATATATAAATTAAAATATTTCTTTTTGACTCTATTGGATTCTAATCTCCCTGTCCTCTCCCTACCTCCCCTCAAATACCCCATTGTGCTCAAAAATTTGACTGCTTGAAATTTGGCTATCGTCACATTGAAAATTTGACTGCTTGAACATTGCCTCCTACGTAAGCTTCTAGGTTTGGAGTTGAGACGGCAAACGAGTAAGCCAAAACGACTTGCTTTACTATCTTTTACTTACCGTTCTTCTTAACTACGGCTATGACACTTTTTTGTAGTCAAATTTCTGGAGGGCCAATGTTATAATCCAGCTGAGTCAAAAAATTAATAAAGAATACGAAACTTAAAAAATTAGTCCAAGTTTCTATTTAGTCTGCACCTGGAGAGATTGAAGATGCAGTCAGAATTGCTCTAAACAATGGCTATCGTCACATTGACACTGGTGACTTTTCTTTACCATGTTATAGATCCAGTTTAATTTTTTTTTTCTTTTTGAAGCTGCTGCTTACCAGAACGAGGGTGAGATAGGCAGTGTGATCAAAGAGTTCCTCTCTTCCGGCAAGATCAAGCGCAAGGACTTGTTTATCACCACTAAACTCTTTTGGATCTTTAACAAGCCAGAAGAGGTAGAGGGAGCTCTCCAAGATCAATTGGCCAAACTCCAACTGGACTACGTAGACCTCTACCTCATCCACATGCCCGTCACCTATGATGTAATGTTTTGCTAGCTCATATATAAGTAATAACTCTTTTCTTTAAGCACACCATGACCAAACAAGATCCATCGGTTAAGGTGACTGACACATGGAAGGTAAGCTTTTTGTTTAATTATAGTCAATGCTCTGTGCTCTTATTTATTTTGAAATTTATGTATTTTTTGCTCAGGCTATGGAGCAGGTGTATGAGAAGAAGCTAGCTCGAGCCATTGGTGTGTCCAACTTCAATGCTGAGCAAATTGCGCGCGTTCAGAAGATGGCTAAGATACCGATACACAACAACCAGGTTAGCTTCAAAAAAGCTTGTTTTGAAAATAAAAATTTTCTTTTAGATTGAGATGCACCTGTACTTCAACCAAAAAAAGCTGCAGGTAATCGTGTAAAGGATACCAAAGACCCTTTTTAACTCTTTGTAAACCAATTCATTTTTCAGGAGGTTTGCAAGAAGCACAACATCACTGTCACTGCATATTGTCCTTTGGGTGCCCCAGGTCGCAAAGACTTGCCCTTTCCGAATGGCTAGTAAGACAACTAACAATTATAATTTGGGCCTAAAAAAAGGGCAACTGAAAATACATCATTAATAGAATACACAGTGCTTGAAAAATTGATAAATGTAAGGTTGCTAGGAAAATATTTATTTATTAAGTGTCATGAAGTTCGACCCTGCGCCCAGCAACCTTGAGAATCCTGCTGTGCTGAAGCTGGCCAAGAAATACAACAAATCGGCTGCACAGATTCTCCTTCGTCATTTGATAGAGCAAGGTGTTTGTGTCATTCCCAAGAGTGTTACAGAGAAGCGCATCAAAGAAAACATCCAGGTAACAACTCTAGTTTCATTTTCTGTTTTACTTCTGTTTAAATGACTCGTCTTGCAGGTGTTTGACTTCCAGCTAACCAAGGAAGAAATTGAGGAGCTGAATGATGCGCCTCAGGGCAAGAGACTTCACAATATGAATCAGTGAGTCTAAAGTGTAGATTCATCACTTTTGACATTAAAAACTTGATTGTTTTTAGTATGATTGGCCATCCTGAAGATCCAATAATTGACGAGCGACAAAAGTAATAAAAAATCTTAGTGCACAATTGTTTCGTATCCCAGCTTTTTTTTCTTTATAAAATTAATAAAAATGAATTTTTACACTCTCTCATCTGTTCGAAACACGGTTATACCTCCACGCTACACAAAAAATTTCAACAATTCTATCAATAATTATGAACTCAGGCCTCAGTTGACTAATCTGAAAGGTAAAAGACAGCAACAAAAATTGCCTCTTTTGCGCCCAGTTCGTCATCTTCCCGCTCGCAAGATCTGAGTAGACAGCCGTTTCATCGGATGTGTAGATTCCTTGGTAACTAAAGCAAAAAATATATAGAAACCATCGCAAAATTTAGAGCACAAATGGAAATGGTCATAAAAATATATAAAAACTTGCGTAACAGTGGAATGAGTGTGCTCAGCCGCTTTTATTTAATTCTTCGTATTGTGGGCATCACCCCAAAGTCTAAATCGGCAGAGCTGCAACAGGGAAAAGAATGGAAATAGAGCACCAAAATGGGTAGAGAAGGAAGAGGAATATAGGAGGTGTCTCACCACCCAATCAATTGCCTCTTTTATTTTTTGTCTCATAATTGTGGGCTGTAAGCCATTTTTTGAATCACTTTTTGTTCTGTAAGCCATGCTATTCAAACACTTCTTTTATTTGCATAGCATGGCTTTTAGTCCTGAGGAATAGGAAACAAACATACTAAGTTTTACGTCTTTAAGTCATACAAGAAAAAATTTCTGGCAGGTCTCCTGAAAGCCTGGGGGCTGGCACATGAAGTCATAAAACAAAGAGATTTAAAACGATTTTGGCACCAGAAAAATTCTCCCACAAAAAGCTATGATTAAAAACGCACAAAAATGCTGCAGCATTCGGTTGCCTCTACTAAATTTTGTTATTTGCCCGAAAAAATCTGAAAAAATCTATAATAAATTATATGCAAAATCAGGAGCTTAATTCGGGGCTCGCATAAATTCCTTTCTATAGCAAAATTTTTTGTTGGATTGTTATTTTTAGTCTTCAACTTGATCTCCTGTTGCCTTGCAGACTTTAGAGTGGAAACAGCCAAGTTTTTAAAGGAGGGGTGAGATTCTGTGCGACACAGAAATCTGACGCTAGTTTTCATTTTTTGTGATCAGTTGAAACTGACTACAACGGCACCTTAGGTACCGGTCTTTTGGTGTCGTTATTGAGGCTTATCATTATACCCAGAACAAGGGAGAAAGGGGGTACTGACTAGAAGTTTTAGAAAATAATAACTTAACAATGTGAACAAATGAATTGAGTAGCAAAAAAGCTTCATCTATTTGTCTGGCAAAAAATAAGTGTTCTTTGTTCTTTGGCTGACATTTGCTCACACGTTGACTGTTCAAATTTTGGCTGTTTATAAAGGAAAGGACATTGATTGACTGCTTTCCAAATTCTGGCATAGAAAGCAAGAGAGGGTTGGTTAGTCATCTCTTCTGTAATGGCATAAATTGATTAGTTGATAAGCAATTCAAATGGCCCCCTGAATATGAACCCAAAATATATTTTTGTGTTCTCTTTCACGTATTTTTGACAGTTCTTCTGTCGAAGATCGCGAATTGTAATAACAGCAATATCAACTTGTTTATAAAATGTTGCTGTTTCTTTTATGATAACGCCTTTTTTGTTAGGAAGAAAATGAAACTTAATTTATAGATTAAATCTATTGTCAATAAAGTGCTGTTGTTTGCCAGTGCATCTTCTACCCCCTTTGTTTCTACCCCCACTAAACGCATCTGACCATTCAGATGATGGTATCTCCCAAGCCAAAGACCAATTCCACTGCCATCATTAAGCAGTTATACCCCAATTCCTCACTGGTCAGGCGAGCCAGACTGATCCGCCGTAGGACCACCAACCAGTACTGTGAGCGGTTGAAACAACTGAAGGAGGAGGATGGCATTTTTATCCATCAAATCTTGATTATTCGACTCAAACATAGGTTATTTTTGAGCAAAAATGGGCCAAACAGCCTATTCATTTAGAGCCAAAGCAACTGACTACGAGAGAGCATGTGTAGGCACCTTCTCTTCAGCACTCATGATCCCATCCGTCGAGTTTGCTTACCCACCTATGGGTTCCAACAGCAAACAGTTTCCACCTGTTTTGTTCTATCCCGACTTTACTAAATGTGGGCTTTAAAGATTCAATTTAAACTTTTAATTCAAAGAAAATACCTATTGTTTGCAATATGTTTATAGGTACGATACAGAGAAAAGAGGGGTTGGAAGCGTTTCCAGTAGTGCTGAGTAAGTAATTTGATTTGCAAAAACATTTATCAAAAAAATTTTCGCTTTAGCCAATGAAAAAGGAGACAGGCAATTTTTGCTTTCCTATTAGTAAACCTTAATCGATCAATTTTGTAGGACATTTGCTTATTGTTTCAAATTTTTGTCCAAAAATTGGATGCTTGAAGAAGACGAAGAAGAGTATTCCGACAAAGACACTCTCGAGACCAAAAACGACGGTAAGCGCTTTCCATAAAAAAATGGCTTTCTTAAAATAGTTTCCCCCCTCAAATTAGTCATTTATGCCCTCAGCCTAAAAAATTAAATAGCAAACTTTTGTGTCTAAACAAGTGTCTAAAGAATCAAGAAAGGCTTTTATTAAAACCCCTAGCTTTTATTAAAACCCCCCTAAAACACCGATTTGCAGATCAGGCCAAAGGAATGAAAAGAGTATGCTGCTTTGCCCTTTTTGTAATTTTGGCAAGGTCTAAAAATCAGTTTTTGTAGAGTGTTTTTTTGGAGTTTGAGGATGTTTTAGTTGATAGATATTCGGTGCTGGTGTTCGTGTCCATATTCTCCCAAGAAAATCTGTTCTACCAACTAGCCACTGACTTTATTTGTACAATTCAAAAAGACAACACCAAGATCTACACCATGTGCAAGGATCTTCTGGCTCTGACCCTCACTTCTTCTGGTAGGTTTTCCATTATTTATTTTCTTTTAGTGACATAAGCACCAGTTTTAATTAAGTAAGAATTTCTAAAGAATTTTCAGAAGAAGCTTATCAAAACTCTAAATATATAATTCCTAACGATGTGAAGTGGTCGAGATGTGATGTGTCCGCCACCATGCAGAGGATAGGGGTGGAGAACACAGGTTGATATTGTTTTTACTCAATTAAAAGGAATAAATTACCAATCTAAGTGTTGGTCTTCCTAAGTTTATTGGCTGAAAAGAGGATAATTGTTACTGGCTCAAACGTTAGTGTTTTTATATCAAAGACATATTTAAAGATATTTTGAAAGCAATACAGGTGACTGAGGTCTCCAAAGCTGTTCAATCTTTTGTTCGCTTCCTGTCGCCAATGGAATGGCCGCACACCCTAATTCCAATCATTCCCGATTCCCAAATCGAGGTTAAAATTCACAACTTTCTAATAATTAAATTGCAATTTTTTTACAAATTTCAGCTTTGCTACAATCCAACGCCGTATATTTGCGGAATTTTGAGGTAAGCGGTCTAATTTTACATCAGATACATAACAAAGATTGACCAATCATAAATCAAATTCTGACAATTTGTGACTTTACTGAATCATAACTACTGTTTTCCCAAATATAGGCTGATAATCGGGCTAGTTATGGTCAAAAGTAATAGACCCGGAGAAAGGGTCATTGAATTTATTTACAAGCATAATCCAACTCTATAGTAAGTATTTAAGTAATTTTCTAGATATAACTTAAGTCGTGTGAGTTTCTTCCTTTATAATCTAAAAAATGGCTTAGAGCAAATGTTTGGTAGGTGAAAGAACTACTTTGTCCTTATGGTGAATCACAGGTAAGCTGAAAAGATCATTGATTGAATGCGTCCTCTTGTTGCAGGATGAGGTGACTATCATAGATGTGGAGAGAGGCGTTGTGTTGCCTTGTCTTGCACATATGAACACTGGCTGCACTCTCAGAGAGAAGAAGTTTAATGCCAGAGTGTTGCTCAACTATGCTACAGTCATGGGTTTCCCCAAAGGGGTGGTTGGCGATTTGTTGAGTGCCCTCAAAAGCACTCTGCCTATCAAGAACCCTGCCAAGGTGGACTACAAAATTGAAAAGGCAGGTTTTTTGGTTGCTTATGCATGAAAATTTTGATTAACATATTGCAGCCCATCAGAGTTATTTTTTACGCTATTTTATATAAACTGTATAGACAGGATATAGACGACGAAAAATTGTCTTGTCGCCGAAATTTTTCAACGGTGTTAAGTTCAGAATGTGATGATATTCTACGCCAAACTGTTTGGCCATTACAAAAGATTTGGAGAGGACATTATGACTTCGAGAAACCGTAAAAGATTTGCGGGTAGCCCAAGTGACGTGATTACAATTTGGTCTTATATCAATACATTTCAGCCGCTCATCCATGTGCTGATATAAGACTGTTTTTGCAGTGGTATGTGCAAACTTATTTTTATACATCATAAACTAGAATAACAAAATTTAGGTTTGTCGAAAATGGAATTCTTCAGTCTTTTATCTTTTCACAGGTTTTATTTGTTAGCAGGAGTGCTCTTAATTTCGGGCTGAGTCTAATACTTAAGTCTAAGGGCTGTTCCTAAGGGCTTGACTTAACAACACTCCAGCCTATTTTTTAGAGTTCCATTAAAACTAATTTATCCATTTCAGCACGCAACAAAAGATACCCATTGCGTGGGAAGTCGTTTCGAAGCCATTCTCAAAAAGTACAGCCCACCTGTAAACAAGAAAGGAAAGCGGAGAAAGGCCAAGTCCTATTTGTGGAGGATATTTACCCTTTAAGCGCAAAAGACCATAATTTCTCATCATAATTCTCAGATAGACACACAAATAGACTTCACAATATGCTAGTGGCTTTAATTTTTGCTTATTTGCTCAATCTCAAATCCCTTGTGATACTATTTCGGCTTAAAGTTTTTGCTTTAAAATGTTTTGTGCAGATTGTATTTTTGTGTTTGTAAATAGTAAGAGAGAAAAAATAAAGGTAATTAGCGAAGCGAGTATAACAACAACCGTAAACTGAACATCTGTCATTTCTGTGAGTTGCAAGGGCAAGTAAATAGCCAGCCAATGAAAAAGCAGTGGCAATGAAAGATATCTGCCATGGCATATTGTTGGCAATCTTTTTTTCCTCATAATACCCATTCATTTTTGATCTAATTTTCTAATTTTTTTCTCCATATGCCTCTCTAGTTTTTTAATCACATTTTAAATTGTCAACATAGGATATATAAATTTGAAAAAGCGCCACCAGCTTAGCCTAATTGCAAAAGTATACTCAAACCCATTCCTTTACTAGTGGTGCCCATTATTGGGACTCTTATTTGACTAGTGCTTAATAGGTCCTTCCCCAACCACACGCTTTATCAAAAAAAAAAAGACTTTCAAAGACATCGCGTGGTCTTCTGGTGTAAAATATAGAAACGGGTCTTCGACCAGCAATTTCTGAACTATTGTGCTGGACAATCAAAAATAATTGAGAAAAAATTACAAAAAAATATAACAAAAGGTGCAGTAAGAGACAAATTTGATGGAAAAGGCAGTTTGAGTGACCAAAACAAAAAAGGGAATCTTTTTTTGTAAACTAGGATCAGTAATTTACTGAAGAAAGTTGTTGTCCACAGTGAAGATTTATAGAAGCACAATTTTGTAAAGCTTAAGTATTGGAAGCGAAAGGCACAGCTGGAGACTGAGAATTGCGCAAGTCTTGTCTTCAATATTTCTTCACAATACTTCATTCATTCACTCTTCCCAAAATTCTAAAAGAATATGGAAGCTTGTTGTTTGCAATAAAGTATTATTTTTTTCACTATTACCCCAATCTTGTTTATTTTCGTGTAAAAGAAGCAAATATTCTTTCTCATCTACCCAAAATACATTTTCTCCGCAAACTCTATTTTTTTTTCTTTTGGTTAAAAAGGCTAAAAATAGCAAAAGAGGAGTTTATGCAAATTTTGATGAGGTTATCTGCCAGCGGCTTTTGCCAACAGCTCAAACAAAGTAGTAGCAGAAGCAGCTCATTGGTCAATGGGAAGAAACAAATGCAATGCCAAATTTATTCAACCTACCATTACCTTTTTGGCATCTTTTGATGGATGGAGCAAGGAGTAAGTGGAATAGCTTTTTTGTTCAACCCACTTTGTCATTAATGGATGTTAAAAAGCCCACGAGCTAGTTTTACTTTACTTCAATAATCCTCAGACATGACATTGCTAGTGTCTAGTTTGACAATTTGTCATTTTCGAGGCAGAAACATACTAGTTGGGGGTCAGCTGTGCAGCCATAGTCTCTTCTATATGCCAAAAAGGAAAGAGTGACTCAGAATCAAGCTGTAGACTGTCAAAAGCACTCCACAGCTAATCCTAATGCTTCACTCTCAAAATCCACGTCTCTCGGTTTCAGATTCTCAGCCAACATAAATGATTGTAATCATTTCTTTGTTTATACTTAAATACATGAGCTTACCACATGAAAAGTTTTTTTTTATATTTTATTTTTACATCTTTCACATAATCTCGACCTATTATTGTAGCTCCTATGCAAAAAACTCTACAGAGTGCAAATATGAAGATGAGAATGGCACATAGGATGCTATTCCTTCCTCTTTTTGTTCCACTTCTAGTGGTTGTCATTGCGTAAGATTACTTTTTGCCCTTCTTCCTTTACTTCAGCCTAAACAAAATAATCTTTCTGCGCTCCTCTCCTAGATATTCATTTTGTTTTTGTCATTCTAATAGAAAACATGAGAGTTTGACCTTTTTATGCCAACAACATAAGACAATTTCTTGTCTTATGTTAACAGGCTGTTAGAACAGGTTGTTGGTCAGTTAAAGGCAAAACTTTCTTCAACGACCTGAGCATTCATATTCACCACTTATCAAAGGTCTATTTGTCCTGTTTCTTATCTGATCTGCCAAAAAAAAAGGAGTGTGTGTGTACAAATATTGTTGGACATGTCCAGCCTTTAAGAAGGCCAAGTGTCTGCCTGACAAACAGGTGTTTTCCTACCTTACTCATTATTGACATCCAAAACTTTTATTCAGGTGGGCAGTGGGTCATAATATCTCTCCAGTAAACCCTTGAAACATGCCTATGAGCGAGTGGTTTCAACTTTTTGTCCTTGTAATCGCTTGTTTTATAAGAAACAAAATGGAGTGGTTATTTTGCAAGTAGGGGAGGCATATTTAGTTCCCGCCTATTCCGCCTGGATGGTTGAGGGTGATGTTCCCACGTTTATTTTCCCAAACAACTTTTGCTTCCAGAAAATGAACCCACAATGCTTCTCGCTCTTCGTATTCTATCTATTTCTTTTGATGCAGAGTGTAGAAAAGGGCGACAAACCACCAAAACAATACATGGAAGGTTTCTCCGAAACTAACTTAATTCATATTTCTCTTTTCTTCTAAAAAAAGAAGGTCAATTATTGACTATATAGTATTTAAGCTAACCCCACCCCCTCAAAATGTAACTGCCGTCGAAAAGATGTCTTATCCCTCGCTTTTTACCTTCGTTTTTGCTACAAAAAGCGTGACTTCAATGAATCCGATTGCTGTTGCTTTCTGTCTGCCCAACAACAATATTTATTTGTTTTTAAACAAAAAGATGAACGGTGATACATCAAATTATTAGGCAGTAACAAATGTGTGCTATTTTTGTTGAGTCTATCACTGCTGCATGTATTTTAAACCCTGCTAAAGACCAGCTGCCACCTTTTCTCCAAAAAGCTCTCTAAACCCAAAAGCTGTCAACTTCTGTGGTGGCCAATATTTTGGGTTTATACTAATTTGTGTTTTCTTTTTCTGTGACACAAGGACTGCCCTTATTCTTTTTGTTAGACATTTGTTAATATTTATATGGACACACTATGTTAACTCTTGTAAGTCAAAGGTGTAAAGAAATTATTTTATCCAGATGACTTTTGGGGCTTCATCCTTTTTTTTGACTTATTTAAGGTAGGTGGGAATTGAATGAATACAATATGTGGAGTGTAAAATAATAGTTGATTTATTTATCCCTCAATTTCCTCACAAGTATATTAAAGCTAAAAAAGTAAAAATCCCTTTTCCAGGCTTTGATTACTTCTATTGAGCACACTAAAAATTCAATCAAATTGCCTCAATTTATTGCTTCAAGGCACATCCATGTATTGAACCTTTGCCCTTACGAAGTCTATTCTTTTTTAGGCCAAAACTTTCTTTGCACCAAACAGCATTTCTTTTCGCTGATGCAACACCCCTAATTTAGGCTCTTTTTTAAGCCATATAAGAAAATCGGTGATATTTTGGCTATATTTAAACAAATCTGGTCATATTTTTGGAGGGTGGTTTATGACCCAGCTGAATCAAATAAAAAAATTATAATCGATTAGTTTGTTTTGCAACAAAAACTTCCCTCCAATTTGTCCATCAAACATGTGTGGACAATGAGACCTTTTGATTATGCTGTAGGGCGAATGTTTTGTAACCTGAAGGAATAAAAGTTTGATTGTCTCATTTAATTTTCTAGCTCTGAAATCCATCAATACTTCTCTCAATGGATTAATTTATTCCGTAATCTACTGTCTACCAATACTTGTTGTAAACAAATTAGAATTAGCAGTGTTATATGAAGTGTGCTGCACTTCAATTCTTTTGCTGGCTGTACGTATTTTTATGCCTTTTGCTAAGGTTTAGTCCTTCTGATGCTGTCTCTAATGGCTTCAATTTGTTTATTTCGGCAGCTGAAGTTAACCGGACGCTAGGTGAGTAGTCTCTTTTACTTTTAAACAGTGTCTCATGAGTTAATATTGGTGGAATATCAAATTCATCCATTGTTTAGATTAGTACACGCAGATCCACAAAAAAGTTCTTTAATTCTTTTTATTGGTGCAAAAGGTTATCAAGGGAATTCGCTGACCCATCCGTGCTATTCTCAACTTCAATCAAAATATTTTTAGGCATTTTGGCCGAGATGAACTACGTTGAGGCTGGTGTTGTAAACTCGTACTCCACAAAATTTCCGTACCGAATAAATGCTAATGTATCAAGTGTTAGGTTCACCTGGAATTCTGCTGTCTTAAACCAAAAAGTAGAGCCTTACTTTTAGTCTCCTCTTTTAAGTCTATTTACGTCTTCACTTTAGATAAAATATTCCATTAGAGCAATTGCCGAAGATTTCGATGTTTTGCCAGTCATCCATACGCCTTTGGATGGTCTATTGCCAAACAAAAATGAGTGTATAATAATTTATGTTTTAATTCAAAAAATTTATGCTACAATATGCACTTTCCAGCTTTCACTGTTGAATAGTAAGTTTACTCCCGGAAAATTTTTTATTCTTCCACTTTGCATATGAATAAGTAGATTCTATTTTTGTTAGAAGTGACTAAATGGGGTATTACGTCAAAAAGTAACGACTTTGAAAGATGTATTAGATTCCACAAGGAATATTTTATAATTTAGTGAGGTCAAAATTTGTGGTTTTCCTGTACTTCAATAATTCACGTTAAAATTGTAATTTATTCATAGCTTATCATTTATTTTAGTAGATGCGCCGGTAGTAGATCAGGCCAATTCCAAATTAGTCTGCACTTCAATATCTCCTGGCCTTCCTCCACCAACTTCACCTACTTCAGTTTGAAACAAGAAAAAATTTGTGCCTCCAAGGATGGAAGGCGACTGGCAGGTAAGGCACAAATATATTAAAACTCGAGCAATCTCCTAAAAGCAGACTATTTAGTGCCAAAATCTAAGATTTTTGCCCCATAAAATATTCTTATGTCTTGGCTTTGTTGGTGCAATTAGGGTAGAATCAGGAAAAGGGTGGAGATTAATCTAACCATTTTTAAACATTTCTTTTTTTCTTTTTTCCTTCTTTTCCAGTCAATTGCTTCTGCTTGTGTGGCCTTTGCACTCCGCCTAATTCCCTTTTCATGTTTTTAAGACTGCAACAAGAAACAACATAAACAAACTGCAGAATAGAGAGTAAAATTTTAAAAGTGTTCCACCCCAACTATTACAGGTGCAGGCATGGAAGACGGAGAGAATGGTGTAGCTAGCACCTCCATAGTCACTTCTAGCCGGCTACTTTACCTAGGAGTTGGTAGTGCTGTAGCTCTATTAGCCGCATGTGGGGCCTTGCTCTGCTTCACTCTACACGCCAACAGAAAGGCAACTGAACACAGAGGAGGAAACAGAGGGGTTGGCTCCTTCTATGCTTCAGTCAGAAGAAAAACATCGGCTACTCCACACATTGCCAGTCTTCTGCAGTATGTTCCAAAATAGAGATAATTTAATTAGTCCCAGCTCAAGTTATTTCAGTGGTATCAAAGACACGATGGTGTTTGAGGACTCTATCATACAACCATTTCTACTGCCCTCCACATCTACTCCCTTCTCGACTAAAAATTTGAGTAAGCTGAAATTCTAAGACCAGACAAAATTGACCAGACTATATTCTTCTAGGTCCCAAAGCTGCAGATTTTGATGAAGCAGCAAGCCTATCCAAGGAGCCAAAAATAATCTTTGAGCGCAGAAGCAACATCGTGGATGTCAACCATGCCTTAGTACGCCAAATTTAGTGTCCGAAAATAGAATTTTTAAGACATTGGTTTGTTTACAGGTGGAATTGAATGCGGACAGGAATTTGTTCGTTATGATGCCATTAATTGAATTGGAAGGTAACGTAATTTTAAATGAAAATCAACCCAAAAAAACCCAAATTTAGGCCAATTCGGAGAAATTCGCTGGGCGAATTGGCGTCAAACAGGCACAGGCACTTCTGGAGACATAGATGACGAAGAGGACGACGCTTTTGAAGAGACCCCGCTTATATGCAAGACTCTAAAGCATGGGGCGGACAGAACTCATTTCGAGAAATTCATTAAGGAGTGCTTGCTCTTCCACAATGTTGGTTATCTCGACTAGGACATTATTTTTGATTGTTTTTTTGTTTGTTGCAGGTGCCATCACACCCTAACCTTGCCCAAGTTCTGGCTGCTGCTACATTTGGAAACTTTATTAACCCAGAGTCTGTCAAAGTAGATTTAGAATTCTTTAAGTCTGCGCTTTTTGAGTAAATTTGGCTTTTTAGGATTTTCCTTTGATTTCATACAGGTAGTTTTGGATTAAACATGGTGTAGATAAACCGGGACTCTTCGTTTTATTAGTATTTTGCCTGATTTTTTCATTCTAAAAGCTCCAATTGATATTTTTGGTCTAAATCAAAGCCGATTTATCCATGTTTTCCATGTAATACAGTCGAGAACCTCAGTAATATACGGCCTTGGGACCGGCTCAGGCTGTACTTACCTTCAGTATACTTACTTGACCGACAAAATAGCAATTTTTAGACACAATGGATTTGGATTCTTGAAAAAATTTCTGCAAACATGTAGAGGGATATCCAAGTCACCTTCTCCTGAAGCTGGGTGCTCTTCTGAGGCTACAGCCACTATACGGGGTGACTAAAAATATAAAAGAAAATTGTTTTGCATGAATTGATGAATTGCAGGCTCTACACTACGCACTCACGACCTCGTCTCAATGGCCACACAGATACTCAAAGGTAGGGTTGCATCACAATTGGTTTGAACATGTATTTGATTTCCAACAAAGGTACGCACGAACTGCATAACTCAATTCGTATATTTTGTTGTGCCTATCTTGTAGGGTGTGGTCGCTTAACTAGATGAGATTTCAATTTGTTCCCGAACAGCAAGAAAAAATGAAAGCGAGCTAACGCAAAAGTTGGCTAAATATGTTGTCAAAAAAGTCCTCAGACCTAGCTTTGGAATAAAAAAAACATTTTGTCCAAAAATATGAGAGTCAGCCTGTACAATATCCAAATGAAACCTTTCAAATGTGGTCAATTCTAGCCGTTCAACACCTCCACAAATTCGGAGTTATCCATAAAGGTTTGTTTTCTATCTTTTTAGTAATTTTCCTATTAAATATGTTCATATTTGAGATGTGGCCACAAGGTTTATTCTTTGCTCTTTTGAGGTTGCTATAGTAGGAGTTTAGAAATTGTCTAGTGTCCGAATTACCCATCAAGATCACCTCCGACCGACTCACTGTGCAACTTTGTGATTATGCTCTCAGCAGAGACCTCTTCCCTGGCGATTACTATTTGTCTCCAGGTATATAGCCTTTTCTAGACTTTCTTAATAATAAATTCTGGACTCTTCGGGATTATTTTTTTTGTAGGAGCGAGTGCTGAAAAAGATGCTCGGCCAGTCAAGTGGATGGCTCCAGAGGCGTTGCGTAGCAATGTTTTTAACAGTGCCTCCGACGTGTGGACTTATGGGGTGGGCAGAAGCGGCGGAAATAATATTTATTTTAAATATTTGAAGGTATTTCTATGGGAACTGTTCACATGTGGTCAGCAACCCTTTTGTGACATAGCTCCTGAGGATATGCAAATAGCCATTGCTGGCGGCACTCGTCTGGCTCAACCCTACAATTGTCCGGATGAAATGTGAGTTATAACGTGAGGTTATAATCCAACAGAGTTAAAAAAGTTGGGCAAGGGGTTTATAATCCAGTAGTACCAAGATTCCAATAAATTGTGCGGTTAAATATATACGCACTCTATTGAATTATAATCACTAGCTTTTTTAAATAAATTAATTTAGCTACGGCATAATGTTCTCCTGTTGGAACCACGACCCGCTTGAAAGACCGAGCACCACCCAGTTGTTGAGAGCCGTTGGTGAGTTCAGTCACCAGTTGAGGAAATACATCTAGCTGCTTTCCCTTGTTTTCACTGGCAAATCTTTAATTTTATATAACTACGGGTTGTTGCAAGACCGATTTAGTCTTGTGCCAATTTTATTGTAGTCTTTTTTGTTATTGTTGTCTAATAAGTTGTATAATCCAGCAGTTTGTATATGTTTGTATAATTGAATTTAAAAAACCAATAACACTAGTTTATGATCTCCATTGCCTCTGCTAAAAACTAGCAATTTGGTGCCAAATGTCCAGTAGTATTGCATTTTATTTGTTGTTTGTATTAATGTGTGAATAAAATGTTTTTTTAGCAATTTATTGACAAAATTTATAGGGAAGAAGGGCTGCATAGGGGAGGGCAAGGGTGAAAACTCGTGTCATTTTTGACTGTTCTAGATTATAACACCCCTATCTATCGTCGAGGGAGCCTGGTTCATATTATTTAAAGAAGGAATATATTATTCACAAAAGTCGATTCACAAATCATCAAAAGCAGTCTTTTGTTTATGATAATTTGTAAACTGAATGCGTACCAAGTCTGTAAATTATAAACATTTATTTCTTCCTAAAATTCTAATATACTCAAGTCTAAGCATGCACATGTTCTTTTAATTAAATACAGAAGACTACCAACAGACCTCAACAATCAAAATGAGTGAAGACTGAAAGAACCACACATACACGATCACAACAATAAGAAAAGGGATACAAATCATAAAACTTTGTTGAACAAAAATCATAAGTAGAAAATTGTAATAAGATGTTGTTTCTCATAAGACATATGGCATGGAGATCTCTTAGCTAAGATTTTTTTTATAACAAAACTTAAAGGAAAAAATTCGAAAAAAACAGAGTCAGCCCTTCGGAAGGCTACCTCAAATTTAGTTTCAGCGACTGAAATTATCGCTGCACAGGGCCTAAATGTGAAAACATGGAAATGCACATGAGTGGTGCCGCACTTGTGAATAAAGTCAAAAAATAAAAAGGTAAAGACCATCGCGCCCAACGTAATTATCAGCCTGCAGCTTTTCATCCAGACAACATAAAGAATCGAAGATTTTCTTTGCGCGTCTCTGGGACCTTCATGTATATATTATTGCATGTAATAGGAGTGAAAAGGTTTCATTAGCTATAAAATGAGGTGCCGGCGTATTATACCCCCGGCCCCCCCCCCCCCATTTAAACAGCCATAATCATATAATCCCAACTGCCAAAAAATTAGACCTTAGAAAAAGGATCTGACATAATACATCGCAAATACAAAAAAGATCCTTGTCTACAAGGCTATACATCTGAACAATTTTTGTTCAGTTTCCTTACAATTTTCTGCGACTTTTTGACATTCCTGTCGATCCTCTTGAAGAGTTGATCAAGTGATTCGCTCTCTGTCTCCTCTACTTTGCTTAAACAAGTCTTGGAAGAGAAGGTTGGAATGGCTTTACTTGGCAATTTCCCATTTTGTTCCAGTCTTCTGGAACTGTTCTCTCTTCTATATCTTCTTCCATTTTGGCAGTCATCAAAACTGAATGTGGTTTTGGAGAGTCCACTTCTGCCACTACTCGAAAACCACTGTGACTTAGAGGAACTTGGAGAGAGCACATCCTCTTCCTCGAATACAGGTATATTTACATGGCTTTTGCAGTGTAGGCTGTCGTTCGACCTGGAATAGAAAAAAAATACAGGTTTTGTCAGGCAAAAACTAGAGCAACTGACCACAACCGGTTGATACGCTTGATTTCGTACATGGAACCTAAATTTTAGCAATTGTTCTCTCCATTCTAAACTATTTGACAACATAAACTTTAGGTTTAGGCTATGCTTTAGAGAGTAAAATGAAAATTTGTGTGAGGTGCTTTAGAAAAGCCTAGAAAACAGCTTAGAAAAAGCTAGTCAAGTGTCTGCACATTATTGATTGTTTTAATGAAATGGCCTTTTACATACAGTTCAGCTTTGTATGGTGTGCACCTTTGGACTGATTTATATTGATCCTAATTATACACTACATCCATGCTTGACTGCGATTTAAATAACCTATTTTATACGTTTGTACAGCTATTATGAAGCCTCTGAGATACAAAGAGTTACAAAAAACTTGTTTTATGACATCTACCAAATAATTTTTCGTTTAACAGCTTATTTCATGGTCATTCCACCGAGAGTGGGGAGTATTAAAGTCATTTAGCTTACTGACTGTTGTATTTCAGCTCCAGGCTCTGGAGAGTGTCGTAAGGCTCAACCTGAATTATGTAGGTGGTTGCATTCTTTCTCCAAAGACAAGATTTACCTGATGGACCACAATTCTGGAGTACTTGGGTGGATAAAACTGTGAATTCAAATCGTTTGTGCTGCCATAGCGTCGGATTTTTTGGTAGCCACAGAGGAAAGTATATTCATCATCATGGTGCTCCATTGTTGTTGTCCAGCAACATCGCTTTTTGATCTAGGAGATTATTTTCTCATCATATTTTGTTAAGAAGCAGTTTCAAAATAAATAAACCGTCTTGTTTGGACTTATGTGAAACATAAAATTCACTAAATAACTGCAAGCTGAGCAAGCAATTGTTTTTTATGCTTGAGTCGAGTGTTATCTTCCCTCCATACATCCACAACGCCAATTCAATTGTTATTTGAAAGCTTTTTATAAAAGATTGACCCTATTTGGGTATACCATCCAAACTGCCGCCCCTTACTCAAAAAGTATAAAAAATAGCACACTACCATAACAGCATAATCTCTCATCCATTTTTTTTCCATTGTCACAAAGGTCAGCGGACAGCGCATTGAAGACATTCGAATGCGCCAATAAAAAAAGTGTTGGGTAAAAATATCCGTGAATACCCATACCCACTTTATGGATTATGACTGTATGATTGCAGTTAATCCAGAGTGATCAAATCGACATTGATATGTTCACCCCGGTCATGGTAAACTGGCAACAAAGAATGTGTGCAAGTATTCGAGGGACAAACCTTTTCGGAGGACTTTGCCTTATATAATCCAGTAGATAAAACTTCGCATATAGATGGTCTTCACTGCATTTTTCGTGAAGTGCGGCCATAACAAAGATGAATCATTTTTTGTATCTTTTGCGTCGTTTTCTCTGTTATCTAAGGCAAGGAAATATAAAAAAACTTTGAGTGCATATGTTTTGCATGAATTTGAGGCACCTTTAGAGCCATTAAGGTAGAAAAAAAGTTGCCCTCCTTCTAATAAGCACTTGTCTAAAGGTTGATTAAAATATAAACTACCCAGAGTACTTATTACAGGAAATTATTTGAACAGGACAACTTCAGGTTTTTGGTGATTGGAAGACGGCATTCAACAAGCCTAACAAACTAACATGCTGAAAAGTTGCCTGATGCAATTTTTATAAAGTCGTTCAAACTTTAGAAATCCATTAAAGTTCATTAATGCGCTGAAAACTTGGGAATACTGGTTCTCTTTTTTTACGGAAGAAAAAAGAAGGTTCATGGAGTTAGGGATGCGCACACATACTTTTACCTGTGAGAAGAATCCGAGCAATACTCTCGACAAATAATGCATTGAGAGACTTTTTTTACCACCTCTACTAAAAAAAACAGGCAGAAATCAGTAAATAGGGAACCTTGGTCCATACCAAATTCAAATAATTGAATAAATATTAATTTAAGACATTTTTAGACAAGCATATGTTCCGCTTTTCTCTTTGAGGTATATCCCGTTTTGAATGGATTGCGGATGGCCCTGAAGACTGAAAATTTAGTAGTGCATCATATATAAATTCGTTTTTTGGTTTCACAATTGCTAAATCATTTGCAATAAAAATCTTTTAATTTTACCATCTTCTCTGTGATTCATCCCTACGTATAATATGCAGATGTGCTTAACATATACTTGACAATGTACAACAATCACTGATCACCAACCAATGTTCTGCAAAGGTGACTCTTGATAGCTGGTCTATTTTCACACAAAAAGAGCAATGCAACGTAAATTATTAAAAATGTGTGAACTATACAAAATGCTTTGTATTTCACCTCTGACTCAGCAGCCATTATTTCATTGAAAACTGCGAAACTGTTCTGGAGGAGAACTTTCGAGAATGTTTTTTCTGCTCACTTTCTCCAATGATTCCAATTGATTCCTTTAATTTGTCCATTTTTTAATTTATTTGTGTCGTTTACCGCCGCCCTTCCTTGTTATATGAAAAAGGCAACGTGAGTCATATTGTGTCTTACGCATTGGGATGGGCTCTTCTTGTTTTTCTCCAGGAGCATTCGACATATTTAAGTTCAGCTAACTGGCAACATTTTATTATTTTACTTACCTTGGTAGGCAGGCACTCGAGTGGAGTTCTAAATATTTTGGTTACAAGTTTTAACTCTCTGTATTTTTGGTGTCATCTTTTTGCATTGGTAGCTTCACTTTTTTTTTGATTTTAAGCACCCTCTACCCACCCACCTTCGTAGAAATATCTGCTTTCTTTTAGACTTTCTGTGTATTTTTGACTGTATTAATAGGTCGTTCCTAGGACTTTTTAGTATAAATGGAAAATTCTTTTGCGGTAGGTTGCAATGTGCAGAATACCTTGACATATAAAATCCAATAGACAAACTACGCTCGAGGCAATTCTTGACTTGACAAGACTTTGGAATGTACCAACGATTTATTTTAAAGTTTGGCAAGTCAAATCTAAGTGCACAAAAGTCCATTAGTCTCTTTTATTTTGACTTTTAATTGATTTTTGTTCAACTCCGCCTTTTTTCAAGGAGTATTTAATTGGTGGTGAGAAATGTTAATTGTGTAGTTCAGTATTGTTGTTGAAAAAATAATTTCATATGAGCTTTTCTTCCATTATTTCAATTTTCAATAAGTATTTTGCACATATACGGAAAAAGTTAAGAGATAGCTTTTATTAATGATATTTTTCCAGAACTAATTTCACTCCTATCAACTTGCTGAAATGGCTTTAACAACTCGTCCAAGATCCCGTATTTTCGACGAAAACTGGTGGCCGGAGAGAGACTCTTCTGTTTGGCGAGATCGCTTTTCCAAAGACTGGTATGACTGGCCCACGGAATGGCCTCGTCCTAGAGATGTGCTTGACAGAGTGAGTTAGTTTTGAACAAACTGATAAAAATTAGGAAATTGAAAATTAGTGACTAAATAATTGGTCACTAATTCTGTATTTGCTATGGCTAGACTTTTAGCCGACTAAAGTCAAAACATTTAATCTACTAAACTATTAGTTGACTAAATATTTAGTCTACTAATTTTTGTATTTGCTATCAGTAGGCCATTTTTATTAGTGACTAATTAATTAGCTACTAATTCCTTTATTTGCTGCGGGCCCAGCACATAAAAATCAGAAAACAGTTTTATTAACAAACAAAACCGTAAGAGAGACAGAACAAAAAAGGGTTGGACATGATGTTTTTCAAGTCCCAGAACACTTGTTGACAAGTTGCGCTTATTCAACAATGTTTTGTACATTTCCACACATGTGAGATGGAAATTGAGACGAGTTTGGAGCATACGCCTCACTGTCTCTGCTTCCATGGTGGAGCCATGCGGCAACTTTAGTAGTAATTTCTGGCAAACACTCCTTCTCTTACATCCTCCTCTGAACAAAAAAACAATATTCTATTGCCTTTTCCAGCATAAAAGAGGAACAAATCGAAAATCCTTTTTCTTGTTTTTAAGAAACACTCCTCTCCTTCACGGAACAATACATCTTAACATCTACAATAATTGTTTCAAACAAACATTTTTCAAACTACAAGAAAAAGATGTAAGAAGAGAAAAGCCACAAAAATAATATCGAAAAGAAATGGCAAAAGGAAGGAGCTCTGCAATATCTGCAACTTATCGAAAAACTTAAAGGAGGTAATTCAACAGCCATTTTTTTAACTCCTTGAATTTTTCTATACATAAAGGCAAAAAGAAGGGGAATTATTATGGGTTGCACCTACTCATTTTAAGTGGGCGAGGGGAGCAATGTAAAAGGGGAAAATGGTAGCGCAACCACTACCACCAGCTTGTCTTCCCCTCTCTGCCGTGAAAAGGCGATTATGCAGAAAGGGAGACAGGGAATTGGGGCGCAATATGCGTGTAAGTGAGTGAGAACCGGCCTTTTGAGGCACACTGTTTGTGTTTTGTTTGCCAGCTGAAACACTGAGTACTTGTAGATTAATTTAGCTTCCTGGCTTTTTAGACTTTTTAACTGTGTACATTATTCTATTTTTGATTGAGCAGCAACAGCAGCAGCAACAACTTTTCGACAAATCATAAGTTGGCTTTTTGTCGGGAGATAGTTCATAGAGATAGATGTGATCTATTGGAACAATAAAGTTGCTTTCTTATATACATTATTCTTGTGGTTCTCAATTTTTTCGCGATTGTCGACCAGAATAACTGCATGTCTCACAAGGTATTATGCTTCGAAACATTGCAACTATTGTATCATAAAAACCAGACAACAGAGAGAAAGCGATGATTTTCTGGGGAGAAGGATAATCAAGTGAAATCTTAATATGTTTGGGTTTTACTTATGAATAAACTGAATGTGAGCTTGTTGATTTGGCCAAAAATAGATTTAGACTAAACCCTCGATTACAATGGTCGAGACCAGACACAGCCAAAGTGAGCTCTCAGATCTTGAGTTTTTTGAGGGAAAAAGATTTCCACGTATACTAAACTTAAAAGTTAGGATATGCGTAAATTTCTTCAGAGCCGATTTCCCTCGAAAAACTTAAGATCTGAGACCTCATTTGGCTGTGTGGCTAGTCACAACAGCTAGCTGCGACCATTGTAGCCGAGTCCTAAAATCAAAAAAAAAGAAGTGTGGCAAACCCTATGTATCCGCTTGCTTTTCACTTTCTAACTACTTTTACCTCTTAGTTCCGAGGCGATTCTGACCGTTGGTGGAGTGATTGGCCGTCAGATTGGCCTCGAATGGATGCTATTGTTCCAAGGGTTGGTTTTTTTGCGATAAAAAGCAAAAAATTACTGACAAGGAAATGATTTGAATTCCTCGCTAAGTGCATCGAAAAATGCCCCTCTAATTTTCTTAAACTTTTTGGAACATAACAAACCAGTTTTTTTTTCAATTATTTAATCCACTTTCTGTCTTCGTCAAACAGCAACCGTTTTCTAAATTGCAAATTTCTAATTATTGCAATCTAAAGAATAACTTATTTGATTAAAAAAGCATTAAAAAGGACAAAAATTTTCACGAGTGAATTGAAAGTAGAAAGTCTTCATTCGCGATTATTTCTTCAAACATGTTGGCTGAAGTTGGACTACCGGTATAGATTTTTCATTAAAAAAAATAATGTTTGGCCTTTGTGAATAAAAAAATGAGGATTTGTAAACACTGATGAATCTAGGTCTACTTCATAAGAGTACTTTTGTATTTTCATCCTCTGGAAAGGGTTTAAAAAAGCCAAAGCCTTTAGGTTAAGATGTCTTTTCTGATAGTATTTTTTGAACTCTACTGCATTATTACCTCCTCCTCTCCCTCCCAATGGATTACCTAGATTAGTCCCAAAAAAAACCAAATATACTTGCCCTTACCCACCCTTTCTTTGCAATAGAGGCCTTTGCCCTAAAGGGTTTGGAGGCCGGGTCCCGCTCAGTACAAATTCTATCTAGAATTTAGTTGTAGAATCCTGCTCGATCATGGTATAATACATACAGTAGTACTGAATTCCATATTTTCTTAAACTTTTTTAAATGACTTTCTAAAATTTAGCTCTTCATTTTGTAGCCTCATATTCTACAAAGTCATCACAAAGATGAAGGGTCGTGCTCAAAAAAGAGACGTGAACATTTTGCAGAAGAATGAAAATTACACTCTTTTTTCTGTGCTCGCTCAATTCGCAATGAGAATTGCTTTGTATACAATGTCAAAATCAATTTCTCTGGGTCCTCCTGTGTGTTTAGGAGCCCTACCTACTCTGGAAATTGTTACCAGGCTAAAATAATGAATCATCAAGGGTCGTGCAAAAAGGCATTTAAAGTTCAAAGTAGAGCATAGAAATAAGTTTGGTCCAAAGAAAAGGTGCGAAATTCTTGACTCACCCTGCAAAAAACTGGAAAGTTCTCATACAAATAGCAAACAATCATGGCAATTCCGATTTTTGTGAATTTCGAGCCAAAAGAAGAGGGGAAAAAGAAAACAAACTATTTTTTTTTTGCATTTGTTTATTTTGAGCTCATGGGAGCAGAGGGAAAAGCCATTTTCCGTTGCCTCTGTCCTAGTCAACAGTCTGCCAGCCAACCTCCCTATTTCAAGCTTTCGAAAAAATCGATTTAAGCCCAATATTTGGCTTATATTTATTTGACTGCAGCTACACAACAGATTTATGGCTGATTGGCAATTTAAAAGAAAAGAAACCTCTAGTCTGGATACCAATTTCGTAACATTCAGTCCCCAAATTCCTGAGGGCTTCTTTAGCGAGGAGTTCAAACAAGCTTTCCCTCATCTATTTGTAGAAAATAATGGCAATAAAGCTGTGGGAAAAAATGATTTATCTTTACAGTTTTCTTCCCACTTGGATCGCTTTGATCGAAATTGGAGAAGTGATCCTTTCTGGCGAGACTTGTATCCTCGATGGGCTGAACCCATTTTCAAGGTAACTTCTTGCACCAAAAAGTCAAGTTTCACTATAATGGTTACCATTAGCCACGGTAATATCTTACGGATCTCCTTCCAATATTTTTACAACCAGAAGATGCTCATATTTTTATGTGGAATAAAGTAACCTTTTTTTACAAATGTTACCCTGTTCCTCAATCCAAAGTTCAACACTTCCACTACCAAGTGTCTTAATTTTTATGTTTACTCAGCTGAAAACTGATGGCTCATGACAACCATATATTTTTATATTGAGGCTACTAGAGTTTAAGAAATAAAAACTGCAACCTTTTTATTATCCATGATCTCAAGGAGTCTACGCCAGTAGGATTCAGTTTGTATTTTTAGGAAGGTCTGGATGTTAAAACCAACATTGTTAACGACCAAAGTCGTTTCGCTGTCGACATTGATGCTTACCAATTCCGACCAGAAGAGTTACAGGTCAAAACTTTTGACGACACTCTCCTGATCGAGGGTAGACACGAAGATGTCCGAGATCCTGGTAATTTTTTGTGAAATTGAGAATCTGAGAAATGAAATTGTATTTCCTATATTGTGTTAATTGCAGACAATTACACAAAGATGTATTTTGTGCGCAAGTACCAACTGCCTACTGACGTCTTTCCTCAGGACATCAGCAGTTCGATTGATAGTCGAGTAAGTTTTGTAGTAATTTGAAAAAAACGCTTCCTTTCTTTGTAACATTTCCAGCCAATTCAAATTTCATAATTTCAAAAAAAATATTTTCTTTAATAACTATACAGGAGATTTTTAAAAGCAACAGAATCAATTTGGGATTCTAGGTTTATAGCTTCCATTGCATTTATTTTTGTTCAGGGTCACCTCACAGTGGAGGCTCAGAAGCGCCGACCAGCCATTGAGTATCGAGAGCGCACTATACCAATAGCTAGTGCTCACACTGAGGGCGGAGGGAAGAGAGCCATTGGGTCTCGTTCCAACAGCTACTCTCCTCGAGATCGCCATGATTCTGGCCGAGGATCTGATGGTTAGTATACACTTTAACTAACTTGCAGAGTCAGACCCAGCCATAATAATAGATAAAAAAAGTCTTTGAATCAAACAAGAATTATTTTTATCCAAAAATCTTTTTTTCTAATTTTTTAAAGAAAGAAGAGATCCAGGGTTACACACAAAAAAAAGTTTACCAAAGCAAATTTCAGGAAGTTTCCATCAAAATTTCCGCAGTGAAAGTCGCAACAACAACATAGACCCTAACTATTTGTCACCCCAAAGCAATGGCTATCGCAACGAATTCAGGTAAAGCAGAAAATTCAAGCATATTAACTCGTTTTGTAAGAAAATTCCAGCACTCGAAGTGCTGATGCAAATGGCCTTCACCACAGTCGTCGTTCAGAAGGTATTTTTAAAATCGTTAGTACTAAAGAACTAAAATAACTCGTGATCTTTTTTAAAGAATTCCGAGAAGAGATTCGCCGATCCGGCAGCCAGCAGTCAATCATTCCTCCGGCTCCACTGTTCCGCACTGAGTCTCGTCAAAGGTAACTAGTTTCAATTTTCAGTATGAAGTTAACCGCTTCATGAAAACATTATAAAATTTTTTGATGAGCCGCGAATTACCTTTCAATTACCATATTTTCTTTGAATAGTTCAGTCGACCTCTCTTTTTTCCAATTCCATAAAGGATTCCCAAATCATGTAACGAGAATCAATTTTTTTTATAATGGCTTAATTATTATAATATAAAAAATAGAATAGACCAATGAGTTTTTTACTATTTAGTGTGAGAGATGCTCAGCAGTTCAACCGCTCTGCTTCCTCGTCTCGCAATGACAACTTCCGAGTAGACACTCCGGGTGAGAATGTCAACACCCTTCGACCCACCGAAGAGCTGGGCGATCGAGCTCAGTCCAGAGCTTCTCAAAGCCGATCTGAGCGAAGTGTGCGAATATCCAAGACTTATGCTTAAGTCGGAAAATGTTTTCTAACCATAAAACCCTTTCATTCAAGCACATATAACCTAATCAATGCCTTTTGAATTACACTTGCTTCATATTGTATCCATACTGCCCTTTCAATTAACGAAAAGTTAATAGTGATTAGAATAACTAAATATGATATATTGATCACCCTGATTTTTTTCTTTGCCTTATTTTGCGGACTTTATCCCTGACTTCCAATATACAAAACAGAAAATTTTGAAATGTGTAGAAAAATGAACAAGTCATGTCCAATAACAATAAAATAATATAAAAAAAGGGTTATATAGGGGAGGAGAAGGTAAGTAAGGGGTCACTTTGCAAAAAGGGGTCCACTGAGATAAGGAAAAGGTCTTGAACATAGTTTGAAAGCCAAAACAACCTCGTTTATGTTTTAAACAAAGAAATGCGTGCTCAGCAGTCTTTTTGTATCATACGAAGACGACCTTTAATTATAAAATATGGCAAATAATAAAAACATGGGTTCCAAATTTTTAGACTTAGGGCAAAGAAGAAAAAGCTTCTTCAACTGTGTGCTTATTTTACTATTCTTTGTTCAAGTGCTAGTTGTGTGCAAACAAAATGCTTATTTCCCAGAATATTGTCAAAAAAAGTTTTTTATTGAAGGAAATGATACAAAGCATAGAACAGCGCACAAACAAACACAACACCTTCTATAAAATAACTTCACACAGTTTTTTGAACATGGAAAGCAAGTTACAGACAGGAGGTCAATTTCAATTGTGAAGGTACAGAACAAGAATAGAGGTTTTTTTCAACAAAATACAAAAAAATAGGAAATAAACGTGAATTCGGGCATATATATGATGTAGAGAATGTAAATAGTGCTTGGAAGCTTTAAAATTACATGTTTATTCATTCACTTCTCCACTTTTCTTACTATCATTTTGCATCACTTATTAAGTTATTCCGTAATTTGTTCAAATCTTCTTAAAAAATTTTACGGAATTGTGTAGCTCCATGGCCATTTTTATAGCGATTTTTCAAAAAAAAATGCTAGTAAGTCCTCTCACTGCGGTTTTTTTTAAATAACCAAGGTTTGAAGGTTTTAACTGAAAATTAGCTTTGTAAATAACCAAAAATATAGATTTAAACTCGTTCTTGGTTTGCTAGTCCCTTGTCAATATTAAAAAAAAATTTAAAGTCTTTAGCTATAGTAAGTTAAAAGCCACCAAGTTAGTAGTCAAGAATAGATTATAAAAGAGACAGCCATAAACAGCCAAGTGGAGCCAATCATCACGAAATATACACATATCCTATGCAACAAATCACAGAAACTTTTTGCTGGAGCTATTGCCAAAACGAGAGCCCAAGCTTTCGAGTCTGGCTTTCGCGTCTTCACCGGTTAAGCTGGCCAGACCTCGGCTCTGAAACTCTAATTTGCCTATGCTGTCTAATATATATTGAGTAGCAAACCTGCATATCCGTATCGCGATTAAATGGCCGTCTGCCTCCAATGATCCCACTGCTCGAGACAACCTAAAACAATAGGTTACAGAGACTAATCTATATATATTAACGTAAACTTACGTCATCTTCAACTTTGCGTTTCTTCCGATGCACTTCTAACAAAGACTCTTGTCGGTTTTCCTAAAAGGTTTTGCTTTAGGTTTTGTACGGAAGTTTATTCATCCCTTGGAAACAGTTGGTTTCATACGTAAGACAAACACTTACGTTTAATTGATTGACCCTCTCCTCCTGCAGTTTATCGTTTAGTAAGCGTTTTGTGCTGTCTGCTTCCTACATGAATGAAAAATAAAGGAAACTGTTTCACAATTGCTCTACCTACTTTAACAGTTTTTTTATAAGTGCCTGGAGCTGTCGTCCAAGCATTCTGACCAGTGGACGAGGCGGGGCTAGCTGAGGATCTTGAAAAAGAGGACTTAGCGCTCAAACCATAGCTTTGTTTTAGTTTCTGTGGAAGTTCAGTCATCCATTCTTCACGTTTCAAGTTACCAAAGCCCTAAAAAAGCATTTCATACCAGGTTAGCTACTCCCTAACGCTTACCTGTGCTTTCTGCACCTCAAATTCCAGTCGCCTATTCAAGTAGCGCTCCTCTTCAGCTGATTTGTCGAGTGTAGGAGGCATTGGTCCAATCAAATCGTCCTCCACGTTTTTGTCTACTCCACTGCCATTGGAAAATTCTGCCACCGCAGGTTTAAAGGGTGGAGTAGCTGGTGTAGACACCTCTTCTTCCTCATCCAAAGGCAAGTCCAAATTGTGAGCACCATTCTGAGTTTTTCCGTTAGAACATTGTTCTGAATGCTTATTGTAAGACGGTGCTTTGGATGTGGACGGCTCGTCCACATAACCATCATCTGAGGAGCGAGTGGAGTCGCACAGAAATTCTGGAGGAATGAATGGTCCAATGACACTATTACTCTTGTGCTCAATTTTCGACGCTGAGGAGTCCTTAAAATGCCAATGACAAGATTAAACATAGGTACTAGTGATTATAGTAAAGTATATATCACTCTCAATACTTTAATAAATAATGTCGCATTTGCTTACTTGTGAAGTGGAAACAGTTGGTAAAACTTCAGATGGAAGAGAAGGACCTATATTATTGGCCGAAACTTTAGGCCTGTTGTCAAATGCTGAAGAGTTCTGAGGCTCATCTGGTGGCGTGCCATTCACCTCTTCAACATCTACAAATTTCAATATCGTCATCTCAACAACCAATAAAACTTCAACACACCATTTTCAGCAGCAAAAAATTCAGGTGGCAGACTTGGTCCAATGACCTTTCGCTTGGAGGAGGATGGCTCATGGCGCTTACGTTCAGAAATTGAGTTGATTGAGGGGAGGTTATGGAAATTGTCTGCAATGACATATTATGTGCAAAAATGATGAAAGGCATTCTAACCACTTTTCTTGCAATTCTGTAGAAAATGGCTCGGAATTTGTGGGCCAATGTAGCATTGAGAAGAGCTGGAAGGCATTGGTTCGGTGGGGCAAGACTGGCTAGGATCCTAGACGAACGTGAACTATATTAGGTCACAAGACTTATGTATTGTATGGTAGGCCTTAAGCTGCCGCTTAGTTGCACAGAAAAAAAACGTAAACATTGAAAAACGTATGTTAGGAACAATTTATAGAAGATATAGTGGTAGACGGGAAAATACAGTGTAATGGGTTCCATTAAGCTAGTCACGTGAGCATTTTTATTTAAAAAATTAAAAAATACCTGTGGGTTTCGCTCCGAATTTGGGTTTGGATCATCCGGCTCTTCATCGTGATCTGAACACCCAAAAATATACGTTTGGAGTCTCACACGAAATTCTACCATTAGGAATGGTAAAGTCATTGACAATGTTGGAAGAACTGGGACCCTCCTGAGAATCTTCATTGCCAAAACCTGAAGAATTAATTGTTAAAAATAACAAAAAATAACTAGTTAACAACCTGATGGCAGATTAGGTCCACACTCTTGAGGCTGAGCCTCTCTGCCGCCTTCCTCCTCGTAGTCTAGTTCGTCTTGCTCCACATTGAACTCGTCCCAAGAAGGAACCCCTGGATCTCCGCCATTTTGTTTGGAAGACATTTTCTACAAAATAATTTTTTGAGTGCTTTTCGCCATTATACTTTTCCAATCAACTCCAGCCAACCACCTCTTATGAGACTGAGTCTTGGAGGACGGATTATCGAAGGTTGACTAATAAATTATAATACAAAACTTGGACATTGCAAAGCGAGGTTCAATAATATATGACATTGATAAGATTTGTAGTAATATATAGAGTAACATATATCCGTGCTACGCTAAATGATGAAAAATATTCTACTTAGTGCTGCAAAAGGCACTGTTTATTATTTTAAGCCTTGCCAAGAAACTGGCCCAGCTTTCAAAAATGGTAGTTTGATTCTATTGGATTATAAACCCCCTCCATGAATTCGTCACCTCTATTGTTATATGTGCTTCGCGGAATTTTTTTAACCTACTAAACGTATTTTGGGGGGGGGGGGTATTTTGCTAGAGTAGAGCATACTGGATGCCCTTCGCCAATTTATAAAAAATAAACTTGACATAATTCCTGGTAAAAGAGGTCTGGAAAGAAGTCAGAGGATGCTAGGTTTTTCAAAAAATGCCTAAGCTATGCGCATCCTATCATGCGTGGGGTCTCACATAACTTTTATACAAAAAGTGTCGAATTAACCTTCATACTCAAAACATACTACTATCAGTGCACGGAGCTAAGAAAAGCGCCACAGTTACGAAGAACTACCACACTTCCAAACAAAAATATTCTTTTCAGGACAAAAAAATCTCAAACTCATAATAATAATTGGATGCTGAAGTGAAACAAACGAAATGTTCTTTGTCATTTGCAACCATTAAAGAAAGGAAACTTGCTAATTGCACAAGCTTTTTTGATCAATATTTGGATGGACAAGGAGATTTGTTCTGGTTAGCTGTGTGGTTAGACCCATCTAAAATACATCAATATGTGTATGGCTGCATAAATCGATATTGGTTAGGAAAGGTTGGCATCCTCTCTTTTAAGGTCATTCGCTCTTCTTGTTTTGTATATGCCATGCACTTCTTCAGACAAAGGGTAATCTACCACTCTGTTTACCTGTCCAATTCTTTCTCTTTTTTGCCGTCTCTATATCACCTCTTTTGCGCAAATTCACGCAGATAATTAACTGTGGAGAGTTATTTTGGTTAAATGTGTTTAGTCATTCAGGAATATATAAAAAAGCATTTTCTATTTAGGTGCTAAAAAGTTACTAACTAACGAAACCTATCGACTGTATTCACTATAGAAATACTTACTTGGATAGAGCTATTTAATACCAGAATCACCCACAACACAATCGGTTTTAGGTGACTTTGGTGTAGCGATTTGGTATAACGAGTCTTAGAGTGAAGAGCCGAAAAACTCTCAAGCACACCAAAAAGCACAAAAATGTAAACTGTAGGGGATACTAAACCTTTCCAAAGTTAGCATTTTGGATGCGATTACCTTTGCGATTACATAATTAACTGGGGCACAGATAGCAGTCCCAATTGGATTCATACATTCCTATGTTCTCAATTATGTATATTCAGCCGTTGTTTTTTAGACAAATTAGTTGCTAACGATACTATGATGACTGTTCTCCAGTGAAATGGGTCAGTGGATCTCGGTGTCTGCGCCTGGGCAAAAAATCCCCTATTTCGGTGAATATTTCTCATCTTTTCAGTTTTGTATGGTCATTATGTTTTGTTTTTATCGATTTTGTTGGAGTGGATATACACATTTTGCACACTTATGTTGTTTTGGTAGTCTTATAGAGGGCGTGAGCCAAATAGATTTCTTTTTCAGTTATTTATGTTTGTGCACATCGGTATAGCGAAAGTTTATGGCTTATGTTCTTTTTTAGCCTGCTTTGAATGGCGTAACTATAGCACAGCTGGCCAGAAGTTAGACATATAACTTTTGTATATTTTAGTTACTCACTCAATGTCTTCGGAATTAGCCGCTGAAAGAGATGAAGACAAGCTGGTCACTGTAGACCCGTAAGTTATTTTCAACAGTTTAAGATATGCCTATTGGAGTATAAAAAGGGACAGTTTGTGCCAGTTACTTCAAATTTTGGATATATTCAGTTTTTTTTGGTAGGGCGGGGGAAGTGGTTATAGTCAGGTGTCAAGTGGTTATGGTCATATTGTTTCTCCTGGTTCAGACGAATTTGCGACCCCATGTTAAACATGAATTCCATCTAACCACCTACCGTCATGACGAGAGAGAGGAACGATTAATAGAGGTTAGATGGTACTCTATGATGCATGTCTTTTCAGCAACTCATTCAAATTGGAAACAACAGAATTGAATAAGTCTCCTGAAGATGTTTTTGAAGTGCTAAGCAAAGTGGGAGAAGGGTATTCTATTAGTTCTTTCACAATACACTTGTGGACATTTGATAGTGCCTAATGGACAATTTCCAATGCGCACTGTAGATAGTTTCATATAAAAAGGCACATAAATCATTTTTGTAAAGGCCACGCACCTGAGCTACAGACAGCCCATAACTTTGTCCATGGAGCGCTATGAAATATCCACCACTGCATTTATGTGAAACCCACTATTTTGCAGTTCTTATGGATCTGTTCATAAGGCCCTGCACAAGGATTCTGGCCATACTTTGGCCATCAAGAAGGTGCCAGTGGACACAGATCTGCAAGAAATCATCAAGGAGATAACTATAATGCAGCAGTGCGACAGTAGATGTGGGTTGATCAATTGTGGATTGTGTTCAAATAAATGAGCTTGTGCTCAATTTCAGATGTTGTCAAATACTATGGATCCTACTTTAAAAACTCCGACTTATGGGTAATTTCTGGATTTAAAAGTGAAATGGCGTTTAAAGGTCTCACACTAAGTCCAAAAAACGTTTTACGAATACTATTAAAGCTTAGGCTTTGGACCATTTTCTAGAGGATGGGGTGTATCATCCACTAGAGTCAAACCCTAATAATTTCAGATAGTGATGGAGTATTGTGGCGCTGGCTCAGTGTCTGACATAATGCGGTTGAGGCGCAAGACATTAAACGAACTTGAGATTGGCGCTATTCTCAAGGACACTCTTATGGGATTGAGCTATTTGCATGGCTTGAAGAAGATACACAGAGATATCAAGGTTGGTTTTCGGACATTTGTCACTCTGATTCACAAATATCGCAATCCCAAGCAATTGTTTTTCAATTTTTTGATCATTAGAAATCAAAATGGATCATAAGTTACTGGCCTTTTTTAGGTGGGTTTGTTAGGAGAATATATATTCTCCTATTATTTGGGTATAACAACGACTCGCTACAAATTATGACTCGCTACATCGACTCGCTACACTTGCAACTCGCTACATTGACTCGCTACACTTGCGACTCGCTACATTGACTCGCTACACTTACGACTCGCTACATTGACTCGCTACACTTACGACTCGCTACATTGACTCGCTACACTTACGACTCGCTACATTGACTCGCTACACTTACGACTCGCTACATCGACTCGCTACACTTTTTAAGAAAAACTCTTTAATGTAAAAGGAAATAGCAGTATTTCACTTTATTTATTCAGATTTAGTATTTCACGCGATATTTCACACCAATAGTAGTAAGTAAGAAGTATAAATTGAACATAGTTTTGTTGATTG
>BBSZ01006147.1:0-45671 GCA_000981365.1 Subanguina moxae | reverse complement strand
CCAGGAAATAAAAGGCAAAAAAGCTACCGTCGAACAAAGCCAATTGGCTCTCGCTTCCATCCTTCTTTTTCTTTCTACTAGGAATTATGATTTTGTAAGCAACTTAAACAATTGTATAAAAGATACAATAACTTCAAAAACTCTCAAACAATCAAACAGGGGCTTAAAACTCTTGAATAGAGACAATAAAAAAACAAGTCAAAACCAGTTACTTTTAGAACTGTATAGTTCAGAACAATTTTTCATAAAAATAATTGATTTCAAAACAATTTGTGTCAAAATGAATTTCTGATAGAATGTCTTTTTTTTAGAATAATTTTTGTCACAGTGTGGGTGTGCCCTTTCCAAAATGTAACTACCACTAAATACGTGTACAAAAGCTATGTTCAAGATTTTCTCTTTTTTGAGTGAACTCTCCTTAGAAAATGGTCCCTTACTTGTTTCTTCCTCTCCCTACGCAGCCCTTGTTCTTTTTAAAAAACGTGAACATTTCAAAAACGGCGAATTTCTCGGAGTACCCTGCATGTTAATATGTTAATCTGCGTGTTTGTTTTGCGTCTCTTCAAGTAATTTTTTTTCATAGTATAAAATTTGAAATTGGGCGAAAGTCTATTTTTTAGTTTCAATTACTTTCCAATGCAACCTTTTTATATTTTTATATATGGTCTAAACCATTTTAGACAACTAATGTGTTTTCTGCGCCACACAAAAGACGCTTTCTATCGGTGCCTTCCGACTCAACACTAAGGTTCAGGTCTTATGGTTAATATAAATTAAAAGTACGGCAGCTCAACAGGAGAATAAAAACCACGAACTCAACTCCATGGATGAGACCATAAATATTGTGCTATACATGTACCCTTTTGCGTGATGCGGCATTTGCCGTACTCAAGCCTTATCTAAGCATAAAGGCTTACCTAAGTCTAAGACTAATCTAAGCCTAAAGCCTTATCTAAGGATTATCACAAGGGGCGCCTTAGAATTTGCTTTAAATGTAAATTAAAAAATCTCAAGTATCTGAGAACAGTCTCAAAATCGGCTCTGTTGCTGAGACACAAGCAAAGTAAGCCAAAAACTAAATGCACGGCTTACTTTGGTCAGAACTCGGCAGCAACGGCACTTATTTAAATTCTGTACTCATATTTTTGAGGTCTTTTTGCCTGCTAAGGTGCCTGAAGAAACAAACTCTTAAAAAAAAAGGAATTGCTCGATCTTTGTGCTGTTTAAATGCTACAAAAAAGTTGGGAAATAATTTGCCAAAAACATGTCTAAGTGATAGATCTCCAACTAAAGCAAACCTGCTTCAAAAAACGATTATTATTTGTTTAAATTCCCACATGTTCCTATACAGCTAGCCAAATAAAAACTTTTAAAGAAATTATAATAATTTATTCTCCTGGAAAGTGGGAATCAGCTTCCTGGGCCTAAATTTTGTTCCCTTTTTCCTAAAAAAATATGTAATTTGTGATTGTGTTTGTGCTATCTAAATGCCTCTTTTCTAATATAGCATAATTCTTTTAATTAGTACTTGAAGTCATTAAGTTCTGCAGACAAAAATTTAATACTTATTATAACTTGTTATTAATAATTTGAAAAATGAAAAAAGTGGACAGGGAGCTTTTATTACCAACCACCAACCACACTACAAAATCGGATGGTATTGAGACTAAAAGCGAGGGTTTCTCGTCGAAGAGATTGCCTGGAGGAAGCAGTGTAAGCAACAGATCCAATTTTCTCTTCAAATCTTATGTGGTCGCTTCCATGGTCTTTCTGTGGACTGGATACACCATTATGGTAAAGAATCTTTTCAAGACTGGTGCCTCCCAAACTTTTCTGTCGTTCTTTATTACAAATATTGTTAGAAATACCTTAAAACATTATTCATGGTTATAAAGATGGCAACAAACACGGCATGCAGTCGTAGTAGTACAGAACAAAAACCGGTGCAAGTTTAACGCCAGATGCCAACTAGGAGAGTAAAATTTTGTTGCTAGTGCTAATGACAGACGAACAAGTTTTCAAAATATATTTTTAATTCCAATAATTGTCAATCTACTGGATTATTCCTCCATGCCCCCCTAAAAATTCCCCCCCCCCTTTACGAGGGCTTGGAAGGCTCGTGTGCTTGGAGTTAAGATGTGCACACAAGCATACCTGAGACATCAATCACTTGGAAAGAAGCTTTGGATGCATGAAAATAGCATGCATACCAAAGCTGTTTTATGCGGTAGAGCCCAGTTGACAAAGCTATGTTCAAGATCTTCTATTTTCATGAGTGCGCCCTCATTACAAAGTGGCCTCTTATTTGTTCCTTCCCCTCCCTTTACAACCCTTCATAATCGAAAAGCTGGAGTCGGCGGTAGTAGTAGTAGTAGTGGAACTTGAGAAAATGTAGAAAACAAGGAAGCAATGGTTCTTCTCCACGCCACGACACAGGCTCTCAAAAGGTTGAAAAGGGGCATGAAATGTTCTTTTACTACCAGCAAGATTCAAATATACATTTATTTTATCTTAAGGTCAGATACACCAGGTCTACCACTCCAGTTGAAAAGGTAATCCTGAATAGTCTAAAAAGTCGGCACAAAATTATCTTCTTTAGCTTTATGCATCCAGCAGTGTTGTCTTTCTTGCAGAGTGCCTTAAAGCAATAATCACTATTTTCTTCTTGCTGAGGGAGAGCAATTTTTGCATGAAAAAGACCGGCGAGGTAAAAGTTGGTAATCATCAATTTTCTAAGGCAAATTTCTTGTTTGGATAGGTTCTGAAGAAAGAATACTTCGGGAAACCTTTTGAGATGCTTAAAATGAGTGTTCCCTCAATCGCCTATGCCATCCAAAACAATCTCGACTTTATTGCGCTTTCCAATCTGGAGGCTGGAGTATACCAGGTATAAGAAACATTGAGAAGATAAAACTTAAAAAAATAAGAAAACTTAGGTGACAAGCCAGCTAAAAATAGTTTCTACAGCTCTATTTATGATGGTCTTTTTGGGAAGAAGTTTTTCCACCAAAAGATGGATAGCTATCATGTTGTTGTTTGCCGGAGTCGCTGCTGTACAGGTAAATACAAATTTTTGAGACGTTGAATTATTAGCCTGCAGGGTCACTAGCAAAATAGAATACCAACCAAAATATGTCTTATTCTCTTTAATAAATGGTTAATCTTTGATGAACGGGTCTGTCTTATGTTGACTCCAGTGTATTATACCCCCCACCCTCAATGTAACTGCCACAAAATACGTCGGGTTTGGAGTTGAGATGCGCACACAGACTTACCTGAGACATAAATCACTCGAGAATAGCTCTGGATAGAGCTCAGTTGACAAAGCTATGTTTGAGATCTTCTCTTTACCTGAGTCGACCCTCCTAAGAAAGTGAAACCTTACTTGTCCCTTCCCCTCCCTAAACAGCCCTTCATCCCTTAAAAATGGTGAAAAATGCTTCTTAAATAATCAATGTATCTAGAAAACCAAGTACTTTTTTTTTGGGGGGGGGGGGGAATTTGGTATAATACAGTGGCACCCTCAGGTTGACCCAGGACATAACGAACGCCTCTATACGATCACCACCTAGGGTCAGTGTCAAAAGGAGTTGTTGCATAGAGGGTTGACTGTAAAAACGGGCGACCGTCTTATGAAAGAAAAAACAGTAGTTAGTAAAATATAAATGGGGACCGGGCACTTGAATTCTGAGATCTTTCTGCCCACAGGGGATGTCAGAAGCGGCTATTGTTTTTGGGAAAGCTAGTAAAATCTTGAAAATCTAGCCAGCACTTAAAAAATTTACAAGAATATATTGAAAAAGATTAGATGGACAAGCTAGAAGAGCAGGTTGCTCCAATCAACTCTCAAGTGTCTGATCCAGATGCCACAACAATCCCAGCAGCGAATAGATCAAAAGAGAATGCAATGATTGGCTTAATAGCAGTGCTGTGCACCTGTGCTACAGCAGGCTTTGCTGGAGTCTATTTTGAGCGAATGCTCAAGGATGGCTCCAAAACCTCTTTTTGGATAAGAAATCTGCAGATGTATTCTTGTGGCTCAGTCTCTACGCTAACTGGCTGTATGCTGTCCGATTCTCATGGAATTTATCAAAAAGGCTTTTTCCATGGATACAACTTTATTGTGATCATGATCATAAGTAGAGTTTTTCTTTTTCTATTTTTAATAGCTCGAATTGAAATTCCCCGTCAAACTAATCATTTATTCCGTCAAATTTGACGGGGTATGCCCTAGAAGCTACAAGACGACAGCAAAGACAAAGAAAAGGTACCGTATAACCTCTATTAATCCTCCCCCCTCTCTCGTCACAACAGACGGTGGTCAGCCATTTTTTATGGCTCAACCACCCGATAATTGGGTACTAACACCAGACTCAAAACTATAGTCCTGAATCTCAGCTACATTTTTGTGTATGGTGTCAGTAACCAATTGTCGGGTGGTTGAGCCGTGAAAAATCATTGACCACCGACCGTCGTGACGAGAGAGGAGGGAGAGTTAATAGAGGTTATACGGTAGCTTAGTTTGATTTTGACCTTATAAATACAAATTCCAGCTTTTCTCGGCCTTGGAGGCATCTACATTTCATTGATCATGAAGTACATGGACAATCTACACAAGAGTTTTGCCTCTTCATTCTCCATCATTCTTGTAGTTGTGCTTTCATACATGCTTTTTGACAATGTTCATGTGGGTACCATGTTCATTTTGGGGTCCTTAGCTGTCAGCTCTGCCATCATTTTGTACAATTCAGTCAGCGAATAACATTAACTGGCCTATTTAAGAATCCCGTCCGTTTTTGTCTTGGTTCCCCTAAACTAATTTTTTTCACAAATTTTGACCCAGGATAGGCATTGGCTCAGCTGCTAAGACTACTTAGAATCAATTTATAAATAAGGCTTAAGGAAGCGAATGTTTAAATAGAGCTTATTGCCATATTTACTCTATTAAGCGGGCACCCTCTAATGAGTTGGCCCCCCAGTAAAGGGTCAAAAAATAAGCGGGTATGCCCGCTTAAGTAGAGTAAATACGGTCATTGTTTTCGTTCAAAGTTCTAAACTCTTTCTCTGGTCTGCATAATGCTATGGTTATATAAAATTTATGTAGTGTAAGTTTTTTTTTCCTTTATTTTTGCTTTAATAACTAAAAAATGGGGTATCAATATGGATGCTGTGATATTTGATTGCATTGTTTTGAAATTAAGACATGTATATAGGTTGTCCAAAAAATTTGCTGCCCCTCAAAGACCCTCCTTAACGACTTAGTACCGTGAAGAAGACCCAGAAGAAGCTGTTTGAATAGAACTAGGAAGTGCTTCCGCATCAGCCATTTATTCCTTTCATAAAACTTCCACCTTTTTGCTTCTCTTCAACATTGGCTTGTTGGCTAGAAATACGGAACTGTGGAAAAGATTCACCAAAATTTTCAGTCTATTTCACCAGCGTGCAGCCTGAATTCTCCATAAGACATATCTTTCGTCTCTAAAAACGCTGGGAAAACATAATAGAAACTGAGCGAGATCTTTTTTTTTATTGAATGCATTGAATTTTGGCTAAAGCTGTACTGAATCAAATTTGAAGGAGGCTGAGAACTTTCTGGACAACCTAATAATTTTTGGTTTTTAACTAGCCTACATATATTTTTGTCTGCTAAACACCGTGTCTACCTGTTTTATTTGGGTCTTACTGCATTAATTTGTGTCTCTTCAAATTTTACTATAATAAATTTTTATATGGCATAAAAAAGAAAAACCTATGGTCACAATCCTTGGTCACGGTTATTCGGCATTGCTTTAAAACACAACCCACCTCACGGCTGACTTACTTTCAAGTTCTACATAGAGAAACGGTTTTGAGCTCATGTTTCGTATGCCGAGGAACCTAAGAATTTGTGATTAAATCCTAAGAACAAAAAATTGAGTCCTGCTTGATGGCCCTCTGGACAATGAAACTTTAGAAAATCTGTTTGGCGCTAGAAACCACTTTTTAATTATTTTTTTGTGCCAAGAGGATAAAACTGTGTTTAAAAGCATGTGTTGTCACAATAAACTACAAAAATAAAAATTTTGTTGTTTTTTTTAAATTTTCTATCTAGAATAATATAATAGTCGTAAAATAGGAGGTTGATTAATTCTCGAGGTAGGGTGCGAATATGCTTAATCACCTATTTGTTGTGCTTTTTATAGTGCTTTTAGTGTTTTTATCCATTAAAAGAGATATTTAAAAGGCTAGTCACAGATTTTGCAATAAATGATGAGGATGTAGTGTCATCCTCAACTCCATTGCCACTATCGTGTTTCAGCACGAGTCACTGAAGAACCGGGTCGTACTGATAATGGCACATAGAGTGTGTCATCCCTCTCATTCAAAATTGTTTTGCTGGCATTGTGTCTTAATACGTTAAGTGAGTACCTGCGTTCTTTTTGCACCCAAAATGTCACACGAAAATTAAATAAAACATTCGAAATACAAATAAATCTGTTCCTTCCAAAAAAAAGTCGTGCGTTGTGCCGGCATTCATTGACAGAATTTAGTTCATCTTAAATGAATAATTGCTTTTTTTAAATGGCATAAGCTTACTGCTCCAAAAAATCTTTTAAACAAAAAAAGAAGAAGCTCAACAGATCCTTGTGTAGAGTATTCTTAACTGAAAACAAGTAAGTAAGTCATAAGAGAAATATCTAATACTATTACTCTTCCAGCCGATACCAAATCTCTGCAGTTTTAGAAGAATTTGCTTCAAAGCATCAGCAGCAGCAGGACATGCCACTGGGCACTTATTCTCACAAAAAGGGAAGAAAAAGCTTTGGGAGACACGAGAGCAGGACAAAGCCATTTTTTCCTGCTGCTGCCCAAGTCGCCATCTGGTACTACTTGCCCTGCTCTCTTTTTTGCGGCTGTCTGTGTGAGACTATGTGCCACTCCAGTTATATAAATATCTAATGGCTTGAATTTGGATTCTATAGCTGGCTGAATGTGTGTATTTTTTCAGCAGCACATTTTGCAAAAGAAAGTTTTTTAATAATGATAGACTATACTTCAGGCAAATATTGGTTGGTGTCAATAGTTAAATATTTCTACATGTTTTTAAGATATTAGTTAAGACAGAAGGGCACTTTTTTCTGGCCGCTAATTACATTTTTGGCCGCTAAATCTTTTTTCTGGCCCATTTTCTCGGTTCTTCAGGTCATATAGAAAGTTGGTGCACATTTACATACTTCAAAATATGTTTGATTCCCATGTAGTTTCTGGCTTTTTACAGACAGCGTATTCTCTCTAATAGAACCACACCCCCCAAATTCAAAATCGTGTTTTTGGCATTGTTTTTTTGGCCTACTTTTTCCCAACAAGTCTTAGGCAAGTTACCACCCAATTTATAGCTAAGACAATAAGCTACAATCTGAGTGGTAACTTGCTTGGGAGTTGTCTCCAAAAAGTAGGTTGAAAACACAATGCCAATAACACGATTTTGAATTAGGGGGTGTGGTTCTATTAGAGAGAATACGGCAGGAGCTTGGTCTCTGGAAAGGCTTCATAAAGATTTAGAAGCTTTTTCGGCTAAAGGACCATAAAATAAGTTGAAACCCAAAAAAAGGGAATTAATTTGGTTGATTCACCAACGCCCTCAAAGGTCAAAGTCTGTAAGATGACGCAATTTTTTGCGATTTTTGAAAAACGCTATGATTCCTCGACACCTAATTTGCTTGTTCATCTTTTCATTTTATCATTCAGACATGTCATTTTAGCGAAAGATTATTTTTTTCACCTCAGCAAAAGGCTTTTTATGTGGTGCGCTATGCAAGATATGGGAACCAGTGTCAAGTTCAATTGGAATGCTGTCGTCGACCACTCAGCATTGCCAATTCCTGATGCCTTTCTTCCTATTTTATGATTGTGATTTTTAGTAGCTTATCGTGCTGAAGTTTTATCCGAAGGTTGAAACAGTGGTGATGCTTGAGCTCTGGGTGCGCCGAAGAAATACGTCGAGAATTCCTCCGACAAACTAGAAGTGACTGCAGGTCTGATCTCTAAACAAAAAAGACTGGAAGTCGCAGCGGCTCCTCAGCGTGGTGGACAAGGTGGTGATGCTGGACAAGTGCTTCGTCATCTCCTCTCTTCGATGCCTGAATCGACGCAACGCCTCTTCAGTTCACCGTTCTCTTGGTTCTATACAAAGGTAAAATAACAGATGGCCATGGTTTTTTTATCAAAATTTTTTGATATTTTTGAATAAAAATACCAATTGTCGAAAAGAAATTTATTCTGTCAAAATTCTTTTTGTCAAAATTCTGCTTTTAAATTCGGATTCCGCACGACATTTTGAGCACCAAAAGGTCTCAGAATAAAAAACTCCTCTTAAAAATGGTTACTTTTATTCAAAAATATAAAAAAGTCGGGAAAAACCATAGCCAGCTGACCTTGGTTGCAATACGAAGCGAGCTTATGGAGCACACGAAGCGAGCAATTTCTTTTCAACTCGGTTATTAATTAATTGTTATGAGATATTAATATGTTAGTTCCTTGAAAAAAAGGTTATTTATAGAGCGTTAGTAGATTGAAGCTTTTGAGCAAGTAAAAAGATGAGCAAGTTAATTAGGTGTCAAACAAAAGGTCCCACTTCGGGAAACCAAAGAAAAGAGAAGAGCGAGGTATCTTCAACCTAATATTTTTTTCTTGTTTTAGCAGCTAGAATGTAATCTAGAATAATTTGGGCTATGAAATTGAAAAGAATTCAGCGAAAAAGATCAGCATGGATAGCTCAAAAAGAAGTGTGAACGTATTTGCTAGGCTCAGCTGCTGAAATGTTGCAATCATTTATTCGCTCATACTATTCACAGTCTGGCTGTAATTTTAGTTGCCTTTATTTTACTTTGATCTCGGGTATTTTACGCACTTCATATTCCACAGGTGACCTTTTTATGAATTGCAGAAAAAAAATTTGAAGAAAACAAGGAGTATTTCCGTTCTAATGCCTTAATCTCCTATTTTTTTCAACAACATCCAGTTAGTTGATATCTAATTGAAAAGGAGAGACTCAGCGCTACGGGATTAAAAAATTAGTAAATATGATTGAAGAAAGCTGAGATACTTAATTAAGTTTTATATTAACTTTTTTTATTTTATATTACTAACGGGGCCCGATGGAGACAGGAAAATATTAGGGAGGTGGAGCGCAAAAGACGAAAAAAAAAATGTCTTTATTTAAAATGCGCTAACACGCGTCCGACTGAATCTAGGCCGCTCTACGGCTGGAATTATCACTTTTGTACCTTTAGGTATGTGATGTGAGAGCTTACGCCTGGGCCTTACCCCGGGACCCTTACCCCTGGGTCCTTACCCTTGGACACTTGCAGCTGAACCCTTACCCCTGGACCCTAAGCCTTGGACCCTTACCTCTGGACCCTTGCCCTTAGACACTTGCCCCTTGTTTCCACTTCATATTCCACAAGTGACCTTTTTATGAATTGGAGAAAAAAAATTTGAAGGAAGCAATGAGTATTTCCGTTCTAAAAAACTCGCATAAAAAATTTTGGCAAAAAACGCATTCAAGTGTTCGTTAAGCTGCAAACGTCAAAGGTGGCGCAGGAATATGCTTAAAAAATGTTCTTTTTGTTCGTTGTTGTTGGTTGGTGTTTATGTGTTCAAGTTTTATGTTATTCAGTCTCCCAGCTTCTTAGCTTTCAAATAAGAAGAAAATCTCGACGATATATTAAAAATTTATGACCAAAATAAGCTCGTTGATTGCCTCACCCTGTATGTTTTCAGACAACAGCCTCACTCTTTCACAACCATCCAGCAATGTATTTCTCATCCAACGTCCATATAAAGGCAGCATTTTCAATCCATCTATTCACTCGAGGAACACAAAAATAAACAATAACTCCAAGAGTGAAATCTATGTACACAACGGCTGTTTGTTGCCTTCAGACAGGGAGAACACAGTTCTGTCTAATTTGGCTGATCGCGTGTTCTCGTTGCCACTCTCAAGCACCTCTCTTAATCATAAGCTAAAGTGCTCAGTGCTTGTCAAATTGGCCCACACAAAAGTGTACATAGATCGTCCTTATCTTGATGCTGTTGTGTATCGAGACCAAAGCTGGACTTCTGCAACCAAACATCAGAGAATTTATCAAGTCTGCGTCACTGTTCAACTAGTCAATTCTAGAAATGGGGCCAGTGTGACTTCTTCATGCTCCTTTGGTGCAAGAGACATTTTCCCTCAATCCTGTTTGATTAGACAAGAAGTTCCATTCTCCTGGTTTGAATTAAACAATAACCAGCAAGGAGACTTAAACGAACATCAGAAACATGTATGTTTACTAAAATTAACATTAAAATTTTGTTAATCTTGTAAAAATCTACTTTATTGTGTTGTTATCATAAAAAACAGCATGAAAAATAAATTTTTCAGTAGTCTCTTGATTTTTATCAACCTGGAAGAAACTGGGAATGGCGAAACCAAAGAAGTAGTCCTATTTAATTACAAAATTAATACTTTTTGCAAGAAAGTCACTATAGGCTACATTTTTTGGGTAAAACACTCGTTATGCCGGCCTCCAAATTGTAACTTATAGGCGAACTAGACTGCATTAATTGGGTATTGGTATTAGCAACGGCATCTGTTAAAACCTTGAAGTCAAAATATCACAAAGAATTTAGTTCGCTAATGTGTCTTACTCAATCGACACTCATTGCTCAGCCAGTCAACCGTTTATGGCTCTATCCGACCAAGCCAGTGTTGAACTTATTTCATCTGACATCTCCGCCAAACTTCAAGCAATCCCGCTTCATTCTTATAGAAACGAGTAAGTGCACAAAAGGCTGGTTTTGAAAGAGCCCGACTTTTTTGTAGCATTTTCTTTCTTAACTACTTTTTCTAGAGTTTTGGACTGAGATTTTGCTTAAGCAAAGACTGTTTTCTCAAAAGATAGCTCATAGGCCTGGCAATCTCTTGATAGGTGAAGCGTAAAAAAGTTTAAAAGGACAAAATGCAACAAAAAGATTCGGACAATTGCTAGACTGCCTAATATTTGCTATAAAAGCCGACTAGTTTTAGACACATCACCTTGCTCAGCCCGTCCAACCTCTCCTTCACTTCAAATTCCATGAATGCTGTGCTTATTCGCTACAACAAAAATAACCACCAAGACACTGCCGAAATATTGCCCTATTCTTTCACTGTCCAAACACATACAAAGCCAATTCTATATGCTCAAACCAAAAGATCTACTACTGCCGACAAGAAAAACACTACACTCTCGCTAGCTGCTATTCGCATAAGGCAATATTTTGCAAAAATTATCAAGTTGCAGAAGAGTTTGGTAAAAGTTGGCTGGTATCAAATTCATTACTAGGGCTGTCGAGTAGCTGAAATTTTCGGGTACCCGAACCGAAACCCGAAATTATATGAAGAAATCTACTACGAAAAGGATAAAACAGCAAGCTCGAATAAATACGCGTCCACTAACCATTTAAATGCGACCTTATGAGCTTGATGCCAGCCGTATTGAAAAGTTGCAAACCTAGAGTACCATCTAAAGCATTTCTGTTTTAGGATGTGGATAGATCCAAAATTTGAAGTGATTTCCGCATCTCCATTAGAATCCAGTTGGACACAGCAAATAGAAACTGCCACAGATCACAATGAATACACTATATTTACACTTACCCTACTGCCCAAAGAACCAGAAAGCAAAGAGGTGAAGAAGAAAGGGAATTTGTTAGAAGAAGAGGAATATTTGTTTGGTTTGATATTGCGACTCAAGAAACTTGCTCACCATTTTTTTTTCATTGAGCCTGAAAAAGACCAATCTGCTCAATCTTTTGAAGAGAAAACTGCTAATGCAAAAGAGGCAGTGGTATATTGGTCGGTAAAGTTGTTCAACCATGAGAAGCTGCATGTGGAAGGCAAGTATGGAGAAGAGGAGAAGCTGACAACTCAGAATTTTAAATGGAACCACAACAACTCATACGCCGCACAAAGACTGAGTGTTACCAAGTTTCCACTGGTTGAGGTGGACAGTGTTTATGTAATTGTTCCTATTACTAAGGTTGGTGCTTTTTTAAGAACCGATTTTGAAAAATTTATAACAATAACATTTTATTACACCCCTCAATGCTGGCCCATTCTTGAGACTGAAATGGACAAAGAAATTTCGGCGCTTCTAAGATATAGCCCCCCCCCCCCAAATCGATCGTTCCAAAAGCTTGTGTAGTTTATTGAAAGCTGCTAGTTTTTGCTCTTGAATAGTTGTTTCGCTGAATAAATTCTATTGATTAAAAATAAGCCTTGTATTCCTTTTCTCAAGAACTATACAATACCTTTTTATCTTCAGATTTAAGTTAATTATCATTCTAACTTTTTCCGACATGGCGATCCCGGCAGGAGTTTAGAGTTAAAAAAATCCTAACAGCTGGATTGCCGGATTCAATAAAATGGAGGTTTTTTTCAGAACTTAGACCTGATAAACACAGCCATCTTTTCCAACACCCACATCTCCATTGCTCTTCGAGTGCTATCGATCACAGAAGGAGGCCTACTGCAGGATGTAACATCCCAGTCTCACTGCATCAGTGCCGAGCCCCATGTACTCAAGACTTCGCCCACTTGCTCATCCATCTATTTGGATGGATCAGAAACACAAGGCTCAAACAGAGTAGCTGTCCACATTCAGCATAACTCACTCACCACTAGTGTCTACTTGAAAGTGTGGTTTGCCCAACTGCCAGTCACCATTCAAGTGTCTGATCCAGTGCTCAATGCTGTTGATGGGTGGAGGATCAGTAGTTCCAAACGGTCCCACCAATTTTTTGCCTCAATTCAAGTCTTGAACAGCAATAAGAAAAGGAGGTATCAAAGAAGCAAAAAAAGGTCTTCTTCAAGTGCTGCCTGTCATCATTTGCGACGCCAACAAGCTGAAGTCAAGGTGGTGGCATCATTCCGAGTGCTTGACCAGACTAATCACCAACAACTCTATCTTACTCGCGATAGTTACGAATCTGAAATTTTGATGCTGGATATTACTCAACAAGCCAAAGCACATCTTCAAGCAGTTAATACTGAGGTTATTTAATAATTTTTAGGCATAGGAAAGGGATGCAACCTTGCAGTCTAAAAAGTAAATTTCCTCATTTCATACAAAACTGAAAAATGTTTCACTTTTCAAATAGTTTGCTTGTCCTCAGGAGCTTAAATCCGACAGCACAATTGCTGAGATATGACCAAAAGTTTAAATAATGACCATCATACTTCTAGCCATATCTTCAAAAAACCAAAAAAACTGACTCTAAAAAGTGTCGCCCCCTTACGGCGGCTACGGGGGTTAGAGGCCTTGGAGTTGAGATGCGCATACAAGCATACCTGAGACATAAATCACTAGAGAAGTAGCTGTGGATTCATGAAAATAGCATGCATACCATAGCTTCTTTATGCGGTAGACCTCAGTAAGCAAAACTATGTTCAAGTTCTTCTCTTTACCTGAGTGGGCCCTCGTTACAAAGTGGCCCCTTCATTATCGCTCCCCCTCCCTATACAACCCTTCACCCCTTTAAAATGGTCAAAAAATACTTCTTAAATGGTCAATATACCTAGAAAGTCCGAGTACTTTTTTGTAAAGGGGGTGTCTAACCGTTTGGAGGGAGGGCGAATATAATCCAATAGTACCAAAAAACTTGTTTGTCATTACTTGCCATTACTTTCAGATACTGTCCCTGTTTTGTCACCCCAACGGCAAAGTATTTGCAATTGGAAGGAATACTGGCTCCACCAGAATCACTCTACAATCCTTGCATTATGAACAAGAAGTGTATGGGAGCACTGGAATAGTGGTCTCGGATGAGCGAGTTAGTCCCACTCACCTCTCAGTGCAAGTGATCCAAGATGTTGAACTAAAGCTACAAGAGAAGTTGCCCAGCTTCCCATCTCATACATCAGTCTTTGAGATCACTCAAGTCATTCACTCTCATCTTCTGCAGCAATACCAAAAGGCTGGTCTGGAAACACAAATCACCTATTCAGATGGACAAATGGAGTCTCTAAAACACATAGATCCTCAAGACTACATTCTCAAGCTCTTCTCTACGGCTGAACACGCTTTAAAAGCCAAAGAAAGTGAGCCTTTTCAAGTAATTGCTGTTCACAATCTGCAGAAAGACACAGAAGAGGCTATATTAACTGCAGAGTTACATACCCCTAAAATTTGTTGGCCAGAAAAAATGCAGAAAAGCCGTGAAATTTCCTTACTTGCCTCAGGCTCGACTAGTGTTTGGATGAGATTTGATGAGGAAGCAGGAAATGAACTAAGGAATCAGGAGGTAGGAGAAGAAGGATCGGATAATCTGCCCTTCTTCCATCCTCTCAAAATGCGCTCCATGCTAAGTATTGGCTTTGTTGTGTTGCTGGTGCTCACCCTCCTGTGCTTGATTGGTCACGGCTACTCTGGTCTGCATTTTGGATTGCACAACGGTTATGAAAAGCTTGTGGCTCCATTGCTGGCTAGATTGGGCTCCAATCAATCCATTTCTTCGGCATCTGCAGCCATGAACAGCGGACATGATTGTGTGTCTGGAGTCAGCTATGCGGGCAGTATTTCTCAAGCAAATGGAACTTCTAGAAGTAAAGGATCAAAAGCAACTGAAAAAGAGGAGACTAAAGAGTGGATATGGCTGCCCAGGCAACAGGTGGTCGAGTATAGTGCCAGCATAGGTGAGTATAAACAAAAAAGTGTTATCCGCAGGATATGGGATGCTTTTGACATTTAAGGCTGGAATCAGTTATTAAGACATATTGGGTTGGCAGATAATTTTTCGCGGTTTTTTTTTTTTGCTTAAAATGTCAAAGGCAGCAAAAGTTTACAAAGAAAAATTTGCTACTTTTTCCTAGACTTGATGGCAAGGAAGTTTCGCTTCTTTCTTTCAATTTATGCTTTTAAAGGCCAATAAATGAATGTGAAGGAGTATAGTCAAGTCCCGATAACCTAGCACCCTTCGGGATCGGGCCAGGTTACCAGATTATTGGGAAATGCTGGATTTTTGGATAAAAAGCCAGCAATAAACATTTATTTAAAACAAGGGTTCGAATAAGGTATTCAAAACAATTTGATAGAGGCAAGATAATCGATGAGAGAAGTTCGGTGTTTTCTTGTTCTGCGCTCTTCATGAAAGGCATCATCCAGGACGTCACTACGCTTGAGCGGGATCTGTAAAGAATGGCGGGATCTGTAAAGTTTTGTTCCACGAAGTACGAACGACATTCCAGATTGTTTACGCTTCTTTCCTGCTGATGATCGGCTTCAGATGTCCATGGCTTTGCAATCGCTGGCTTTATCTTCATTCTTTTTTACCACCGATACTTTGGCCATTTTCGAATATTAGTTTTGAAATTCAATTTTTAGAAAAGTTTGCAACAAAATGCTAATTGCCGTCATATTGGGGGTTACTATTATGAGTAGAGATTGAGCATGAGGTGCCGCCTTATTGGGGGTGCCGGGTTATCGGGACTCGTCTGCACCATCTAGTAAAGCTCTCTGCTCTAAAAACAAACTCCTCAGGGCTTTGAGCGTTCATATCTCGGAACATAGGCGAATTGGTGAGCCCAACGAAATGAAGCATTTGATGGGTATATTATATGGATTGAGATTCGACTCTAACCTATGAAATCTAGGAAGCCAATACTCTCAGCGCTCAACTTTGGGTGTGTCTACAGACAGAGCCTATAGTCATGACTCTTCCAGCTCTTCCAACAATTCAGCAGTTTCCAATCCCTTGCACACATGTGACGAGGCATATGCCAAAAGCTATAAAAAGCATAGAAAAAGAGGATCTGAGCCACCCTCTTCTCAAGCAATCAGCTATCATGGCTCTGAGATCAGCGTCTTCTTGGCTCCTTACCAACAAAGAGAATCCAAAGTGGCTGTGAATGCTGAGAAAATGAGCGATAGTTGGAGGAGGAGATGCAGTACAGGTGAAAAAAGACACCTTTCTTCCAAAAACATCAATGGGAGCATTGGAGCAGTTTCTTCTTCTGGTTGTTTCCCTATGGCAGATGTTTATGAGAGTGAATGCAAATGCTACTCTTTTGAACAGGAGCTGAGGAACACTTTAAGAAAGCAGTCTACAAGCAGGCCTATTAGACAAAATTCTCAAAACAGCTCAAACAATAGCAGTGGAACCTTGAAAAAGGACAGCTTGCTTATGAGGCACTCTAGTGACCGGCAGTTCAACGACAATAGTAAGTCTAACTCTATGAAAAATATTAAGCTGTCCATTACCAGAAGAGGGTTTTTGCATGGTTTTCCTTCTTCTGGTATACAACCAGTAAATTCTTAAAAAGCAATAATTTGCAGAAAGTCTACCACCCATACACTCTTATGAAGGAGGAAAGCTTTCGGTAGACTTTGTCGAAGACTGCAGTGAACAGGAGGATGACCTCAACTATACTTTGAGTAAAAGTGTTTTCCCCAAGAATAGGAAAAGAAGAGAATTTGATGGTTGGACAAAAGCCAGCCACACATACTCAGACACCTTAAAGAAAACCATAATTTTTGCAGATACACTACCCTATCAGAGCACCGCAGATAGAAACCTGAGAGAAACCTTTGCTTAGCCTGTATATTTCATAAAAATTGCATAAAAACATTCCATTTCAATGAATCTATACAATAGTAAAGTTTGATGTTTTTAGTAAAATAAGACTGCTCTGTAGCCTCGGTGATCAGTCGAACTAATAGAGGGGGGATGGTGCTCAGAATAGGTATTAGTATGGTCTTTAGTTAATTGAATATTTTATTGACAAGAGCACAAACAAGATATAACAGAAGTGATTTTTCCACAGGAGCTACACGATAAAGCACAATATGAATAATATACAAGAACGACCTGATCCCCCTCCCCCACCCCCTAATTCAAAAAAGAGAAAAATTGTCTTCTGGAATGGACAGAAATGGCGATCCATTGCAATTCCTTTCAGTAGAGCCATACGTTTTATGTTCAGGTAATTTTCCGGTGCGTAGGAAGTGATTTCCATGCGCTTGGTACGTAAATCCACACTTTTCTAACAATAATTTAAATGACTTTTTCATTTTTTCCTTTTCGAGCTTCATAGTTGTTTCAGTTCGTCTCGCCATAACAAAAAATCTTTCGATTAATTGAAGTCGAATGCTTGGTGCTAAATATCCTCTTTCTACTTTTAATGATTTTATGTGTCTAATAATAGATTTTTTTCCATTTTCTGGATTTTTTTCAATTTCTTCAGAGTTCAAAATTCCAATTACTTTGTTTGGATTACCATCGAAAGAAAAATAAGGAAGAAAACATTTGATGTCGCCTGCTTTCCAATCCCTGAATTTGTCATCTTCGAATTTACATTTATCCATTTGCATAATAGACATTTCGCTTGAGGTGTTCTTCCCTTCGAATGATATTTCTTCTTCATTAAAAGATCTTATTCTATTCTCTGTATCTTCTTTCATTTTAACCTCTCCTGTGAGATATATTTCCACAAATCCAAAATCTTTGTAAATAATTATCAGCTCATTATAAATGGGAAGAGCTTTTTCTACTTCTGCATAAACCTTTTTAGAGAGAAAATTAAGCTTCAAATACCAGTGCAGAAGTTCTGCAGTGACATTACGAGAAGAAAAGCCCGACATTACTTTTAATTCCCTTATCATATGGAAGCCATTACTTAGCGTCTCAACATATAACGCCCCAATTATTTTGTGTAGAGCCTCAGGGTCGTCTAAAATGTATTGAGGTCATTTTAAACAGTGTGATTGTAAACATTTTTGTTCTGAAATCGCTCCAACATCACCAAATGCCTTTGATGTGGCAACATAAAACAGGTTCGAAAGAGTGCGTGAGCATATCATCATACACCTTTTCCCTGTATTAACTAGTGTATTCTAAAAAAGAGTTGGCAGAGAACCACTAAACCTATATGAAACAAAGGTGTATGCTGGTTTATGGCTAACCTACGCCGGTCCATCCCATGATTTCGTCGCGGCCGTTTTTTCGTTGCGCCATGATTATTATATGTCTCACCTAGGTTAAGCGCTTCACGGCTAACCTAAACTGGCCAACCCTAAGCCTAAGGCTTGGTTGTATGCAAAAGCGTTATTAGTATTTCACTCTGATTTGTCTTGCAAGGAACCTTCACAAGTTTAGGTGCTTCTCCATGCACCAACCAAACCAAGGAGATATCCACTTGGTGTGATTTTTTTTCTTGCTCTCAGGCTCTCAACTTTTTTTCCCTTACTAATCAAAGTATTCTAAAAAAGGTTTGACAGGGGTGAAATTACACTTTTACAGGCTATTTTTTGATTTTTTGAAAATTTTGAAAAGCACCCCATGAAACAGTATTTTACCCATGTCAAAACTTCTTTAGAATGCTCTAAGTAGTGCAGGAAAAAGGATTTCGAAGCCTGAAAATGAAAAAAAAGTTTACACCAAGCGGACATTTAGTTAGTTCTGTTGGTGCATGTGTAAAAGTACCTCAAATTGGTTGCAAGACAAACCGAAAAAGGGAAAGTAAATTTTGAAAAACATGTTTAACTGTTCATGGCCAACTCTACACGGCCAAAAAAAGTATAGCACGACGAAAAATAGTTGCGAAGAAATCATGTCCGAGTTCAGTAAGGGAGACGGATGAATGGCCCTTCAAATTAGTGGCCTCCTATGACTCCCTTCCCCTGCCAATTCGGCCCTGTTCTCCTCTAAGTGACTATTTTTCCCCCTTTTTAGCGAAATTGTTACCTAAAATGGTTTCTAAACACTTTTGGAGAGGGGGGGGTATAACTTTATAGTATTTGTAAAAGCATACTTTTAGCTGAGTATGTTGGGGATGGTGTATAAGTTCTTTCAGGAAAGCAAACCGTAGCAAGACTATAGGATGTATTATGAGATGGTTGTAGATCTTTAGGAAATTTCTTGAGCCAATCTATGGGCAAACCGTTGAAAATTTTCACGTTATTGCATACATCTGCAGCTGAGCTAGCAAATAAGAATAACAATAAAAAATATAGATTCTTAGCAAATACATCCATTGGAAAACCTTAAAGTTAAAAGACACTATTTAGCATAAACAACATGTTAGTACGTTTATGAAATTTTGAAAATGTTAAGTTGTATCTGTCATTATAAGCAATGTCGAGTAAAGAGAATCCGAGGGTAAGTCAAATGTTGCAATCTAGGAGTCAAACTCGTCTCGGAAGCGCATAGCCTATTCCATCGAAAAAAGCTAGAAACTCAAAAATTTTTGCTAAAAAGAAGTCTAAAAGTTAAAACAAAAACCTTATTTTTTGATACTACTGCATTATACCTCCCCCCCCCCCGTGAAATTATTGATTATAACAGGTCTTGTTTGAAAAATCGCAGGTGTTCTTTTCTTAAAATTTCTGCTTATGTCTAACACTCTGCTCTATCAAATGATGCATATAGAGCAAATGGCAATAGGCCCATTTTTTGCCGATGACCTTCAGGCAATTTACCATCCAGATTGTAGCTAAGATAATGAAATAAAATGTAAGGTAAATTGCCTGAGAGTGATCTGCAAAAAGATGGTCAATAAGAGACGGTTGCGATGCGATAGAGGGAGTTACCAGTATGAAAATATATAAAAAGACATGTCGGCTTAATAGAAGATATACGGTATTTATTGTTTCAGTCTGCGCAATCACAACACCAACAGATGGCTCTGGGGACGACAAAATCGCGTGCTTCAAACCGGAAGGATCCATTGGTTCATACATGTTCAATAAAGTGTTAACCCAAAATTTGCTGTTTGAGGGGGTCTTCTATTAGAGAGGGGCCTTCTATTTTTCAACCCTCCTCTTAGGGGGGCCTTCTATTAGAGAGGGGCCTTCTATTAGGGAGGGGCCTTTTAATAGAGAATTTACGGTATTGCTTTTGCTGAAGCTCAAAACAAAATAACTAAAAAATGAAAAATAGAAAGGTAGACCAAAATTAGCATAAAAATGAGAATAACATATCTTAGCCAGATTCTTTCGTTTTTTATATACACTGAAGGAAGGAAGGACTAGCAGGTGTTGTTTACAAGATAGCAGGTGTTCTTTTCTTATAATTTCTGCCTATGTCTAACACTCTCCTCTATAAAATAATGCATATAGAGCAAATGGCAATGGGCAGCGGGGTTGTATGGCTAAAAAAAGCAGGTGTTGTTTACAAAATAGCAGGTGTTGTTTACAAAATAGCAGGTGTTGTTTACAAAATAGCAGGTGTTGTTTACAAAATAGCAGGTGTTGTTTACAAAATAGCAGGTGTCCTTTTCTTATAATTTCTGCCTATGTCTAATACTCTCCTCTATCAAATGATGCATATAGAGCAAATGGCAATAGGCACACCTAAAAAAAAAAGCAGAATAAAAAAAATTTTATTTGATTTTCGTGCAAGTTTTGTCGTTCTAGTCCAGTAGTTGTTTGAATACGACGTTTCTTTGAGTTTGTTTGACCCTCGATGTAACGACTCCCCGGTTTAACGACCCCTCGGTACAGTTAACAATTTTTATTGGAATTTAAATCAACCAAAAATAAAGCATTTTAAGAAAAGACATTTACGCTACTAGGATATACACCCCACGACAACGCCAGACCCCATGCTACAAAACTCGTAAAAACCACCATCAAAGAGCTCAATTGGGAGGTTCTTCAGCACCCACTCTACTCCCCCGACCTTGCACCAGCAGACTACCACCTTTTCTGCTCCTCGGCCAACCACATGAGGAGCGTAACCTTCGACGACGAAGAGGACTATTTACTGTTTCAAGGAAGCAAGGTAGTTTTTCAGCGGCAACTGTGAACGCATATAGAGCCACAATAGCTTTGTTTGCCAAAAATGGTCTTGTTTTTAGCAAATAGTCTCATTCTTAAAACTTTATCTAAAAACCTTGTTCATAACAAATCAACACTTGTTTACAACCATTAACAGCAACTGGCACATAGCTTGATTACCAAACATTTGTACAAAAATTGGTTAAAACTCTTTCAATCGCAACATCTATGGCATTTCTGTGGCAATATGTTTTGTGGCTTACTCGGCTCTTTTTGTCTGTATTATTAGCAATTTATCCATCTTTTGACTTGATGCTCTTTAGCCTTGTGCTCTTTTTTCATGCGTTTTCTTTTCCAAATAATATATTTACCACCATTTAAAATACAACTCGCTGCAACAAAACACAACGGTAGTGTAAAAAGAGGAAGAATTTGAGTAATTGAGTTACAATAGATAATAACACTCAACAAAAAAAAATAGAAAAAATACATTTGCAGTCAAATCTAACTTGTATAAAAGTTGTTGAATTGTCACAACTATTTGTTATAATGGCAAAAAAATTGATGCATTTTCTGTCGCTCTAGAAAGACTTTTTAGATTCTTCAGAAAACGCGAAAAATCCTGTGCTGTCTTTAAATTCTTCTTGCATTTTAGCCACTTTTTCAAATTTTCTATGCCGGATCTGACCCAGAAGACTCAAAACTCAAATTAAAAAACAATTTTGGGTCATCCACATGATTAGAACAGTATAAAATATAAGAATGCTTTTTCAGGCTCTTAATTTTTATTTCTACAACTGCGGATTTCTGTCGCATTAGTTGTTTCTCTTCTGTATCCTGATAAAAAATAATCTCTCGGGGGAAATCCCTCAGTTTTTTAACAAGGTATCACTTGACTTAAGTTACTTGGAGAATGCCCTCAGTTCGGAAGCATTGGGTTGTTCAATAACTTCTAGACTCATAGTTCAGAATAAAGGCCAGAATGTTATGCATGAGTGAATGGCTGTACACCACAGTTTACGTGGCAATTTGTTACGAGGAACATTTGCTATGCGGTCGCTTTGTTACGCCACAAAAATTTGCATATACTCATTTACAGTACTCATTTTTGAAAAAATTTCTTTATTCTGGAGGCAGCCCAGTAGGCAAAAAGACCCTAGAAATCCAAATCTGTAAACAGAACTTCGAGAAGACGCTTGCTTGCTGAGATATGGTCCAAACTAGGAGAAAAAAGGAATAAAAACTAAGTTTGCGTCTGGTTTGGTTGTTGCATATCTCAACAACCAAGCCTCTTCTTGAAATTCTGTTTTTAGATTCAGATTCCTGATGTCTTTTTGCCTACTGGGGTGCCTCAGTATAAAGAAAATCCTTTCAAAAATGACTACTGTAAATGGGTAGATGTAAATTGTTGTGGCATAACAAAGTAACTGCCTAACAAATGTACCTCGTAAAAAATTGCCACGTAAATTACGTGTACAGTTGAGTGAATAAGTAAGGGCAAAACAACAATAAAATACGAAATTATTTTGATTTGGCGGGAATTTGAAAATTTTGACTTTTTGGACTACAGGGGTTTTTTAAATCTTTTTTGCCTATATTATGACTTTTTCATGGTAAACCGACCAAAAAAAATGAGTCTTAAAAGCATCAGAATTTGAAAATTCCGCCAAAAAAGTTGAAAATAACCAAACTTATTGAACAACCCAATACAAAGCTGTTAATTTAAGATGATTTTGACAGTCTTGAATTATTGTTATCCATTTTGTGAATAACTTACTACAAATAGTACAATAAAAAGTTGAGAAATTTTCAGCCAGAACCTCTTTGACCACGAGAAAAAGTATTACAAAAGGCGGAAATATAAATTCTACAAAAAATATGTGGTCGAAAAAAGCCAGTTGTCTATAAAATAGGCGAAAACGCTTTAAAAAAGAGGTCAAAAGACTGGAAGAGACCTTTATTATTATCCATAGGGAGCACAATGTTTCATTTATCCAAATTGTTTCGGGTCTCTTTCTCAACTTTAAGTTGCATCAGTTCTCAAAAGGTGCAACAATAACAGGACATATGGGTCCAATACCAAATTTAATATTTTTTTGCCATTTATTGAAATTAGCGAGAAGCAACTTGGAGGCCAAGAAAGAAGAGGACATGCACAATTTCACCAATTCGTTACAAAAACAAACTACATAAACAGATGTATAAAAATGGGACTGACACATGTCTATAAGCTACTTCTCCCAATGCTACATTTACAGCTCTAGTTCTTCCTCGTTCTTGCCGTTGTGATCGTTACTATTATGATGATCTTCTTCATTGTCAGAGTCATAGTCATCGTCGTTTATACTTTGCAGTAGTGCTGCCGGAGTCATCTGCTCATCCGGCTTGCGCTCCTTGTCCGGAATCACTTTGGTCTGTTGGCCTAGAGATATTGGAGCCCATCCTACCACCAATTTCCCCTGGGAGAATTTGGACGCTTGTGCCACAGCCTGAAAATTGAGGATTTAATGGGGAGAAGATTCGTTCAAAATGTTGGATAATTTTATTAAGCTTATTCATATTTTCTAAACTAAAATTTATGATGGGTTTCAAGTAGAACTTTTTTTGAAGAGGGTTGGTTATTTTCTTACTCTACTGTATTATACCCCACGGGGGCTTGGAGTGTTCGTATCTTTAACTCTCAAGCCCCCTGCGCCCCGAAGGGGGGGGGGGGTATAATGCAGTAGTACCGTCTTACTCATTTCATGGATCTTATGGTCTCGAAAATTTTGGTACAAGCTCACATTAAACTGATTCCGGAGAATAAAATATGGTGAATATTTTTCACCTGGTTCAATGAGTAAGCCTACTTGGTTGGCTAATGTTGTGAACTTTGAAACACACCGAAATTTTTTTTGGAAAATCCCTCCCGCACATCCCTCCTGCCAAAATAGAAAAAAGCCTCCCGTTATCTCTCCCGCTTGTTTACCATCAGCAAGTCAAAATAAAAGGTATATGAGCGAGAAAAAGATGAACACAACGAGCAAGAAAAAAAGGCGTGGAATAGCGGACAATAAAAGAAAAAACGCTTCGGCATCACAAAAATCGTGCGGATGGGATTTTCTAGCCTTTTCCCGGATTCCGCATGCGGAATTCCCGCGGGATTTCCGTCCCGCACCTCAGCACTAATCCTTACCACTCAAATTTTTTTGCTAATATCCCTTTCGAGGGAAACCAACCCTGATTTCAATGCGCATGTTTTAGAAAATTTGTCTTTTACTAGCTACAACAACAATTCCAGTTACAAAAATACAGTCAACCTCATTGAAGGTATCGCTGTGCTATGGGCTTTTTGAAACTAACCCTTTGAGCGTCAGCTGGATTCTTATAGGTGAAGACACAAGGAGCAGCCCGATTCCTTGGTGCGATGTCAAAGTCGAAAAGTTCTCCGAAACTCTCCATGTGAACAATTAGGTCTTCGTTGTACTGAACGGGACAGCCACTCACATGCACCACCTTGAACAACTTCTTATTGGTGCTGGAATTGAGCGGAAGAGGACTGGATGGAATGGACGTTGTCTTTGCATTCTCATTGGCTGAAAATTTTTCGTGTCTAAGGTAAAATTTTAAGGGTTTTGCAAGCCATTGGCTCCACATCTAGTTTAACAAGGATTTAGTAACTGGTAGCTTCAAAAGAAAGAGTAAGCATCATCATTTTGAAGATAAAAAATATTAGGACTGCAAAAAGCCCAACCTTCATCTTGCCCACTGCTCGAGGTTTTCCTTTGCTCACTTCCATTGATGGCAGTGTTGGCACCGAATCCTGCACCAAATGTTGGTTTCTTGGCTGTCTCTTGCTGTTTCTTTTGAATTTCCTGACAAATAAAGTGTTAAAATAGTGGGTATTGATGCTTCACAAAACAAAATCAACCTTGATTTGTTCGCCAAGCTTCTCAATCTCGGTCTTTGCTCCAGCCATAGAAGTAGAAGTGGTCTTGACCAATGTCATGTACTTCTTGCGCATCTCCTTGTTCTCTGTGGCCTGAATCTTCTGCAGCAAGTCTTTTTGTTGGTCGAACAGTTTGGTGTAGAGCTCAGTCTTGAGGCGATGCAACTCCAATAGCTTGAGCAGACTCTCCTTTTCTGACTTTCTTTTAGCGGCCACAGCTCGAGGGTTGTAGACAGGTCGCTTGAGATGGGTCTGTATACCAGCATTAGCAGAGCCATTTCCCGACTGAAGAGGAATTCCTGGCTGTAGCGATGAGGGATCGTAGGTGTCTTTGTCTGCATTGCTCTTTTTTTCTGTAATGGGTTGCGGTGCAGCTGTTGACTGGTCGGATCCAAATGTCTTGGAGAAGTTACGATTCAAGTCGGTTTGCTGAATTGAATAAGGTTTCTTTATTGCAAAAAAAGTGTGCACTTTCACTTTAAATAAAGTTTAAACATATTCTAAATTATATTGCAGACAAGGGAAGCAAGGTGTCAGACAGCTCGCAATGTGTCAGCCTGTATACGCAAAACTACCGTATTCTCTCTAATAGAACCACACCCCCTAATTCAAAATCGTGTTTTTGGCATTGTGTTTTCAACCTACTTTTTGGAGACAACTCCCAAGCAAGTTATCACTCAACTTGTAGCTTATTGTTTTAGCTATAAATTGGGTGGTAACTTGCCTAAAACTTGTTTGGAAAAAGTAGGCCAAAAACACAATGCCAAAAACACGATTTTGAATTAGGGGGTGTGGCTCTATCAGAGAGAATACGGTAAGAACAGACTCTGACTCAGCGTAAACAATTCGCTTAATAAAATTCTCAGCTTTTTTGGCCTAGTTCAGTTTAGTTTTCAGTTTTGTTCCTTTTTTCAACCTTGTTTAGCAATTCACAAATTTTTGAGATATATTGCAAAGCTAAACGCACCACAGGTGGTCCAGTAGCCTTTGCTGCTGCTGCATCACCAGCTGGATTAGCTGAAGTTTCTGTAGTAGAATTGTCAGCTCCTCCTGCTGGCTGCTCAGGTTGGGTTTGCCAGAACACTTTGATAAAACGGTTGTTAAATATGGGTTCAGTTGACTTGTAGGCATTTAAAGCCTCTCTTCTGCTTTTAAAAGTGACCAGAGCAGTGTCTGGCTGGCCTTCGAATTGGACATGTAGATTGGTGATCTGACCGAACTTGCCAAAGTGCTGGTCAAGCAACACTATTTTGTTCTGCTCAGGTGGGATCTTCTTCACCTAAGCAATTTATTATCAGCTGGTGCTCCAATATAAAGAATATATTGGATTGACTAATAATTGTGGGAGATTTTTTTTTCAATCGCCTTTTTCATAGCTGTTTACCTACCAATAGAAAGATCTCTTCTTCCCCTTTTCAACGAGTGGTTAACTGTATCTTTGTAATAAAAGAAAACAGTGTGCAAACTAAAACATATGAACACGGGTTTTAGGGGCTTTAGAGTGATAATGTATTCTCTCCAATTATATGCCAAAAACAATAGACTCGGGTTTATAATTGGAGAGGATACGGTGGATATTGCACACAGTTCGGCACAACAGCTGGGCAGAGTATAGTACTCTGTATTACATCATTATTCATCATTACTTGATCAATTCGTTTATCCCTGACTATGAGGATGCCTAATCAGCTATGAAAAAGAAATTGAAAAAACGACCCATAACTATTAGTCGATTAGGGACACGAAGTGTTATTCACCCAGTATAAGAGATGAATTAATCAATAAATGAAAAAAAAAAATCAGACGGAACGGACCCCTTTTCTCGTCTATTAAATGAGAACAGTGGCATAAAGACTAACCAATAGACTGCAGAGAGCGGGATTGATTCTGCTGCCCATTCCGCCATATGGCCTGTAGCGCCCACCACCTCGCATCCCTCTTCTGAATGGTGCTGGTCCTCCGCCCATTTGCTGGCTGCTGTTGTAGAAGCCTGGAGCTGAATTAACCAGCGGATCCTGGGAGACGCTTAGAATACCAACTGTAGGTTGAGGGTTGAACGAAGTGGCTGGTCCTCCTCCACCAACCACTGTGACCAGACCACTAGCTGGAGGCGCATTTATGGGCTGGGTGGTATAGGGAGGAGGCTGGATGGATGGCGGGGGTCCTGCATAATGCATTGTGGGGTGGATGGGTGGAGGCGGCACTGAGAAATCCATCTTACTGACTGCTGTAGGTGGAGCGTTCAGGCCTGGAGCTTCTGGATTGTAGGCTGCAAATACAACACTTTTTTAAACTTGCTTATTCATCGAGCATATAAATCTTTAGAAGTATGAGAATTTTCAACGACCGTCACAGCGATGATGAGTTGTTAACTTTTGACGTTTTAGGCCCTGTGATCCAGACTTTCATTTTAATCAGTTCATTAATGGCAAGAGGGATGGCGGGAGGAATTTTCTAGTACTATTTTAGTAAAAATTATGGGACGAGAGGGCGCGGGAGGCCGACCCTAGTTGAAACATAATTATTAACGGATTCAAATGCGCGAGCAAACCTAATTTTATTGGCTTTGTGTCAGCTTTTTGTTTTGTCATCATTTTATTAGCTATCAAAATACGTGTCGAAGAGCCTATAAAGCTTCAATATATTATGTTTAATCATTTTGAGAAGGGATGGACCTCTCTTCCGCGACCTTATCGAGACATATGGCAAATATATCATTAGCAAAATTTCGCTGGTGAAATGGTTTTCTCGCTTCAAGTCCGCAAACAAGAATGTAGATTTTTTTTTGCTGATGTCTTGATGAGGTCGCGGAAGGAGTGTTCAGAGGTCCATCCCTTCTCAAAATGATTAAGCATAATATATCGAAGCTTTATGTGCTCTTCGACACGCATTTGGATAGTTAATAAAATGATGACAAAACAAAAAGCTGACACAAAGCCAATAAAATTAGGTTTGCTCGCGCACTTGAATCTGTTAATAATTATGTCTCAACTAGGGTCGGCCTTCCGCGCCCTCCCGTCCCATAATTTTTACTAAAATAGTACTAAAAAATCCTTCCCGCCATCCCTCCTGCCATCCCTCCCGCCATTCCCCCACCTTAATTTTTTTTTGCTAATATCCCTCCCGCTAGCGATTTTACGGGAGGGAGGCCAACCCTAGTCTCAACACAGTATAGTTTATGCCTAATCCATATAGTGTGGTATCTAATGCCTACTCAAAATAGCTTACGTTCAGTAGTAGGACTAGCTCCAAAAATCACTTTGTTTTCAATCCCAGGCGGAGGTGGGTTCATAGGGTTGTAGACTGCAGCAGTGGCAGAAGTGGTAGTGGAAGAGGGCACTGCTCCAGCAGGATTTCTGCCCACAATCTTCTCCAATGCACTGTTCTCAATGACCACTGGGTCGGGCCCATGGTCGTACATGCATTTGTCGCCTCGCATACAGAAACCTTTCTCTACAATTCCAACAATATATTTTTGCTTTACTAGTTAGGGTAACCAACCATGGAAATCCCGGCACCTGTGTCTTCTGCTTGGCTCATGTTCCTCTCGCTTTTCTTTCCTACAAAGCAAATTATATAGTCTGCTAATTTTGTTCTCAGAGCTTTTGGTTTGAAAAATGCTACGCATTTCAGAGTATTATTGTATTCTCCAATTTACGTCCTCCTTAATTCAAAATCGTGTTCTTGGAATTTTATTTTGATAGACTTTTTCTAGACGACTCTTAGGGTAGGTGACCACCCAAATTTTTTTAAAAAAGATTTATTGCTCACCTATGAGGAGATCTACTTCTGGACCTGCTCCACGACCTCTGTCGCCGGTGATACCGGTCTGACCGTCCACCTGGGCGCGCATCCCTAGAGCCTGACCCCATTCTTCCTCTAGCCCCTCTGGCTGGTGGAGAAGGTCTTCTATTGGCAGGGTGACCTCTAAAAGAGACTGAAGTAGCAGCAGGCTCCTTGTCCTCTTCTTTGCCACCCGCTTGCTTGCTGGATGATGCTTGTGGTGGAGATATGCGTCGCCGTTGAGGTCTGGCTGTTATTGTAGATGGTTTGGAGGAGGAAGAAGATTCTTGTTTGCGAGCTTCAGGAGCCACAACTTTTGACTTCAATTTGTCGGTGGAAGAAGACGAGGATTGAGCCTTTTTTTCGTGGTTTGAGGTAGATTTGGACTGCACCTCCTCTTCGTCTAGATCGCTGCCACCACCATCAGTCAGCACAAAGTCATCTCCATCGTCAAAATCATTGTTGGGAGAGTCTTTATTTGGTTGAGAAGCTTCTGGTAAGTAGAGACTACCTTGAAGACAACGGAACAATCGCTCCACAAAGTTTTTGGTATCTGGAAATGGAGAAGTAGGTTGTCAGCAATAAGGGACAGTAGTAAATCAGTGGTGTATCTAGTCTTTGCAACAAACTCCAATCTGTTTAATAACTTGTGAAAAGCTAAGTAAAAATTACGGGACGGTAGGGCGCGGGAGGCCAACCCTATTGGTAACACAATTTGATATATTCTAGCTATTATGACTAGAGACCGGATTCGTATGCCAAAAAGTTGGATCCACAGTTGGGTCCGACCATTTTCACACCTCAATTTTTGACATCTTTTGCCCATTTTGATATTAATGCATCTAAGGCAAAAAATGATGACAAACCGATTTGAATCACATTGCTGGCAATTGTTTTTTGTTAGCATTTTCTACCACTACTAGTCATACTAGTTAACTAATCATCTATTAGTTTGACAACAGAAGCATTAAGCTAATTAATTTTCTGTTTAATTTTACACCCAAAGAGACATTTTTTCAAAGTTAGAATTAAAGATAAAATTAAAGCAAAATATTAGCTTGGGGAACGAAGGCGAGGTTTTAGCCCCATCTCCATCTATATGTTTTAAAGGTTAAAAAGTTAGATGTAAGGCTAAAGATGGTGAATACCAGGCCAGGAATACACTAAAACGAGACTGGACTGTACCATTTTCATGAGTTACAGTGTCATATATGGCGAATTATTTGAAAACAGTTGGCCAAATACTTACGATTCTGTAAAAACACTTCAAGTTTTTCCAAACATAATTTCTCCAATTCCTCATCTGATAGTGGCTTCTTAATCAAGGCGATCACATATTTGGCTAGAGCACCTGGCTCTGCATCAGTCCTAATAATAAAATGCGGTCAGTTGAATGGCAAGAAAGGCGTAATTCATAAAATTAAGCTTACAGTGGTTCCACATCTCTAGATATCCATGCCTTGATGAGATCGTCGTCTTCAATCTTCATCTTTTTTGCTCCTTTTACTGTAGGAAAAAAGCAATAAAATTTCGTGAAAACTAAAAAGGACGGGTATTAGCAAATTAATAAAAGATAACTTTGAATAAAATACATGAAAAAAATGACATAATTATTCAGATCAAACGCGCACAATCCAATTTGATAGGCGATAAGAGATAAAAGAGAACGTGGATTGAATTGCCACTCTAGGCAATATCTTTCTTAGATTATTTACCAAAAAATAGTACAAAGTGCCAGAAGCCTCTTCTTCAAGAATAAAAAAATTAGACAACGAAAGACAAAAAAATACAATTTTAGTCGAGAAGGCAGCAAAAAAAACTTGCACTGAACGTCAAAATTATTGCTTTGGAAACACCATTTACAAAAGGTTCCACTCAAGACAAACTTTTGTGTCAAACTGTGTTTTTGGCTGAAGGCAAGGGCCAAGGAGATGTCAAAGTAGGAGAATAGGGGCATAAATCAATAGATTAGCCAGACAATGTGATAGTCAAATCCCTCCTTTTGACCCTCTATTCGCAGCCAGTTGGTCATTTGAAACTGGACTCTACTAAACTTGCCCACTTCTTTAGCCTATTAAATTATTATGATTGAGGTGGAAATTTAGCAAAAGCTAGATTTTACAAACCACGAAACTAAGAATAGCCCATAAAATTTATAACCACATAATTCTATGCGTTTACCTACAAGCTCTAAACGAGTAGGTCTTTTGTCAATAAATCTTGGATTTGTTCAAATTGTTTTTTTCTGATTAAAAAATCGATACACTCCGGGTTTAGTTTGTGAGTTTCCACGAAGAAAACAATGAAATTCACACTTCTGAGGATTGTAGTAGCCCAGAAGTTACCAACAGCAGTTTTGACTGTATGAATAAGGAAAGTGATTCGACTCCTAAGTCCTCTCGATACGACCCCATAGGTACTCACATTCATCACCAGTTGGACGAGAAAGGCGAAGAGATTTTGTTCAGGGATGAAAAACTTGGCAGAGAAACAGCTTTTTCCACATTTTCAAAATGCCCTTTTCTTGTAATAATGTGAGTCTTTTATATTTTTTTACAACCTGAGGCAAATATATTTGAACTCAGTAAAGATTTGGATGGGTACGGGTCACATCGTGCCCATCAGTCACAGCGTGTGATCCCTAGACATCCAAATCATTGGGCAGTCACAGAACCATATCACAAGGGTGGGCAAGCAAAAAAATCGTCTTTTTGACGTTCTTGTAAAACCCCATATTATGGCCGTTTTGAAGCGGGCCCAATTCATGAAACAGCCTAATTTGGGTGCTTAACGATAGTTAAGCAAAGTTTTCCGAAATTTCTTATCTGTAATGAATTAACCGCAAAGCCGCGATTATGACGTCTTTAAATGAAAACTCAAAAAACCTCGTGCATATCATTAGTGAATAGAGAGTGCAATGCACCATTGTGACCTACGATGCGGCACCTCTTTTAATTGGCTTCTAAAAATATACAAAGGAGTCAAATGTCAGATTGTTGACTGTATTCTATCAAAATTTGTCTAACGACACAATTATTTAGTCCTGAAGACAATCTACTCCTTCTTTCTTGTAAGAACAAGTCAATTCCCAATATTCTCTCAGGCTTGTTCACCTTCCAGAACAGTAGTGTCAACAAAAATGTAATTTTTAAACTAAAAATAACATCGCCAGAAAAGTTCCGAGTCAAACCCAGCACTGGAATGATTGCACCATTAGCAGTGGAACAAGTAAAAGTTGTCTTGCAAAAAGGTAGGTTTTTACTCCACTACTTATACCAATACTTGCTTTTAGAATATAGAGAAAGTTTCAAGAGCGAGAGATTTCTTTTATTGGCAGTCCTAACATCGGAGCAGGATGTCAAGGAGTTTGGGTCGGTGTGGAAGAACGCGGAAGAAAAGGAAAAGTTCCAGGCCAAATTCAACTGCCGTATTGCTGGACACAACGCATCGAAAAAAAATTTAATGAATGGTAGTAAAGGAAGTGTTGGCATTGCTTCTAAAACTGCTGACAACCCATCTACAGGCGATGAGCCACCCGGGATCAAAACTAGCCTGGCTGTTCTACTAGCTGAAAGAGAAGTGACCTTTTACTCATTGATTTTATAAAAAGAAAAAAGAATTTGCTTTTTTGAATTTAAAGAAAAAATTGTTTCTGCTTTTTAGATGACTATGTTTCGGCAGATGAACAGCATAAGAAATCAAATGGATCTCATTAAACTTGTAGTGGTATTCTTGTTTCTCTTCCAAGCTTTTTCATTTCTCTTTCTCTTAAATCAAATGGGCTGGTTTGATGCCTCAAAATATTCGCCCGGAATCAGTAAGACGAAAACCGAATTTTAGTGTAATTTAACTTACTTGTGCTGCTCTTTCGTACATGAATTGTATTCAATGCAAATTATTCTGGCAATTGTAGCCGCACTGCTATGGTGTACAAATAAACATTTCAAGGTTATACTTCCATAACTAGGCTCTCCGAGACTATCGTCGAAAAATGAGGGCGCATATGTCTAAGCATTGGTGTAACAAATCTCAGAAAAATGAATTTATACTTAGGCAACACCAAATATTTTTTGTTATTACTTATCCGGTGCTTTGTTTTAAGCCTCAACAATTCGTCTATTCCTAAGTTGAAAAAGAAAGCTGCATGCAAACTATCGAGTACAAAGCTTCAACGATTTGATGGCGTGTGATACCTACCGATAGGAAGGGAAACATATCGAAGATAGTCCACTAATGAATTTAATACAACATTTTTGTAAGACATACTCACACACTCATACTCGAACGTATACATACCGAAAAATGTTGACTTTCCTACACGAAATCGAGGCGTCCAACTTACAAATACCGTAAATGTTCTAATAGAACCCCCCCTCTTTAATAGAGCCCCCTTTTTAAAAGAGCCTCCCTGTAAAGGTTGGTTGAAAAATAAAGCCCCCGGGGGCTCTCTTAGAACATTTACGGTAAGCCATATTTCAGAAAAAGCCATAAGATACTGTTTACTAATGTGAATTAGTAAAAGTATCAACAAAAAGTAGACACGCAGCAAAATATTATTTCCTGCTCACATAAAGCCAAGACCTCGACCTCTTGCTTGATGAGTGGTAGCTCTTGCCAATGCATACCTTAAAAAAGCAAGATCATTAAAGTGCAAGCCACTATCTCCTATTGAGTGTTAAATATTACTGTTGATCTAATTTTTCTGTCATTTCACGTTGACGCTTTTTTTCTGCCTCAATCGCATTCTTGTCCAAATTAGCAGCTGACTCACTGGCATCCACCCCTTCCTTAGTTGATGCTGTTGCTTCTCCTGTAACTTTCTTCATGCCCATCAATCGTTGAAACTTGTTTAGCTGACTGGAATCGGAGGATGCTGCCTGTAAAACTTACCATCAAAGAACTTAGTCCTAGAAATTAAACATACAGCGAACATAGAAGTCCATGAACTCTCCAACTTTTTGCTTCCCGATTGAGTTGACTGCTTTTGAAACTCTTTTTCGTCCGAAGAATGTTGCCTTAAGTCAGAACCTCCTTCGTCACCTTGCTTTGCTTTTCCCCACAGAAGTTTTCGCTGCTGGATCTGTTCCGCATGTCGACGCACTCTGTTGTTCTCCCAACTTGGACGAGAGTTACTGCTCGGTGATCTTCTGCCTTCTTCATAGTCATCCGTGCGCTCACGCTTATCCATTCTGAAGCAAAAATAATTAGAATTTGAAATGAAATTTGAACTTTGAGTTTACAAACCTTTGCTTGTCATGTCTATGCGGGCCAGACTGGTAATCTTCACGATTTCTTTTTTCCTCTCGATGCGAAGTTAAATAATCCTCACCATGCTTGCTGCGCTTTTTGCCTCTCACATCTTTTTCATCTTCTTTACCATCATGATGGTAATCAGACTTGTCTTCTCGACTCTTCTTCTCGAGTCGACCTGCCTGAAAGAGAAGCAAAACTGTATGCATTCTCACTTACCCACTTCCAGCAAGCAGAGCACACGCAATATTCCCATAGTTTATGTTCACATCACTGGCAAGAGAAAGAACGGCTGATATTTCAAGATAAATTTTTCATTTTTGGCTTTAAAATGTTAGGGCGCGGCGAATTTAGGGACATTAGACATGGATATCTAACCAATACAATGGGAAAACGTCGTTAACTAAAGCTACCTTAATTGCAGCTTGCCCTTGCTCCAGTCGCTGCATCGCATTCTGACTGCCTTTTGATTTTTCTGGCTTTTGATTTCTGCGCTCTAGCTCATGATGTTTGCTTGAAATACGATCTTCGGCCTTCGATTGATATTCATGACTTTTTTTATCAACATTACCAACTTTCCTGCAAATCGCTTAGAAAAATGAAGAAAAGCGGAAAGCGGGTGTTTGAGAGCGTGTGAAACTCACTTTGTTTGAACTTTTGCCCCCTCACTGCTATCTGAGCTGTTCGAACTGCTGCTACTTCTAGAATCGCTCTAAAATACACATGAAGTCTGGTGTTTTCAACGAAAAAAGATCAAGGCTCACCGAAACCATTTGATCTATAAAGCAAGACACTGGCCAATCAATTCCAAAAATACTTCACCTAAAAAGACTGCTGTAAAAAATTGGACAATTGAAGACTGCAAATTTTTCATTGAAGCGAAGCAGAAACCATTAAGGATTTAAACAAATGATACATGAAAAAACGAAAACATTTCTAAACTACCAAACTTTTCCGCGACAAATCGCCAAGACTAAACGCTTGTCAAATACACACCAGAGCTAATTTAAGCATTAATTTTTCCATATGCTTCTCTGCACAATTTTTGTAGCGTTATCACTGATAACTTATCAGCCTATTAAATGATCAGGTTGTCTTCTGTTAAAAACATATAATTAGAGCTCAGTGTAGCTCAATCGTTTTCTATTTTTTTTGAACAATGTCTTCTGCTTTAAAAGGTTTGCAAAACCTCTTATAGGACAGAGTTTACAGTTTTCTTGCAGTTGCAACTTCAACACCACGTGCTAAAAAGTTGGAAGAAGACAGTCAACTCCCAAAAAATCCAAAGCAGATCACTGATGATCAGTGGAAAAAAGTTCTTTCTCCAGAAGAGTATAGTGTGACTCGACAATCAGGCACAGAGGGTATTTTTCTATGGACATTACTGTCTGCAAATATTTGTCCAAGTCATTGGCAATTCATTTGAAAGTTAGTCCATCCATTTTGATTTTGAATTAGGGGGGGGGGCGTTTATTAGAGGAAATACGGTAATATCTATGCCTCGTATAAAGGTGGTTCCTTTATTAAAAAAAGAACCCCACGTAATTTAAAAAACCATAGGCTAGCTTTTGTTTAATAAAATATGTTTGTATTTTTGACTTTTAGATGAATTTTTGTTCCATGAATTGCCTATCGATAAATTATTGACTAGAATTATGGCTAGATGAATTGGCATTAAGATGAATTGCCAATGAGCCTTTGGTCGAACCAATTTTCTTCACTTTTATTCTGTTTTCTTGCTGATCAAAAATTTATTGAGAAGGTAATTTTTAAGTTTTTATTGAGCTATCACTTGCTGTGAAATGCCAGCAAAATGCCACTATTTGGGGTGTCAATACCATAGGAAATATTTTTCTACGATTTTGACATTCTTATACTCAAAATTATCGTCATGCATTTTCCTTGTGTTTCACAGCAGATGATAACTCATTAGAAAGTTGAGTAGTCTCCCTCTCACGAACTTTTTGATCAGAAAGAAAAAATCAGAAAAGCAAAGAAAAGTCGACTCTACTGGATTATAACCTTGACTTCTAATCTCAAGCTTTTTTCTAAGCTCCTTTTACGAATCACTTTGAAAACCACTTTGCGCCAGGAAAATACACATGCCTTTGTTGTGGAGCCGATTTATTTGTGTTGGTTTTTCAAGTTTTAGACTAATAGTTGGATTACATTTAAACCTGCATTTAACGACACCCTGTAAGGTTTGACCCATCTCTGGTCGGACCATTTTTTGACCCTAATTTTTTGACACCTTTTGTCAATTTTTATATTGATGTTCCCAAGGCAATAAAGAGGGTTTAGTCAAAAGTTGACGATATAATTGTTTTAGACCCAAAAAATAGTTGGATCCGTTGGGTGGGTCAAACTTTTCGGGTTGTTGTTAAATCCAGGCTTGACAGTAGCCTTTTTTGTATGTCAAAAATGATTCAGTTCTGATTCCAAGTATCACTCTGGCTGTGGTTGGCCATCTTTTTTTAAATCAGTGGAACAGGATAAAAACATTGTTCGTTTACCAGACGATTCTATTCCAGGCCGACATAGGACTGAAGTGCGATGTCGAGAGGTTGCTGTTTTATGTATTTTTTACTCAAATATGTGTTTGTTTCAGTGCGATGCTCATCTAGGGCACGTGTTTCAAGACGGACCGAAAGAAAGCACTGGAGAGCGCTACTGCATAAACAGTGTGGCTATTAACTTCGAGGCCGATCAAAAATAAGCATCTAAAATTTACTGCAAACACCTTTAAGATGTTTGAAGTCACTCAAATAAAAATTATCTGACACAGTAATACGGTCAAACCTTCTTCAGAATACCCTAAGTAGTCATTATATTTTTTCTTTCTTCTATCCATAAACTTTTTTGACGCTACTCGTTTATATCCCCCCACCCCCAAAAAAAAATCAAGTTTTCTAAGTGTTCAAAAATCATTTTTAAGTAATAATTTCGGTATAAGGAGGCGACAATAGTAACTTAGAGAAGAATAAGGACTTAATTGGGAGGGAGAGGGAGTAATAGGGGGCCACTAATTTGAAGCGCCATTCAGCCGTTTCTCTTACAGGACGAGGGCCCGTAGCAATTACAGAAATTAATGACTAAATATTTAGACTTCTAGGCTAAAGTTTAAATCTCGAAAAAATTAGTTGTATCAAATACAACAGACTTCTTTATGCGGTCTATATAAGGGAAACTATGTTCAAGATCTTCTCTTCACCTACAGAGTGGCCCCTTTCTTGTCCCTTTCACTCCCTAAACAGTCCTTCATCCCAAAAACGCTTCTTATATGGTCAGTACACCTCGAAAACCCAAGTATTTTTGAATATTATGTTATATTATTATCGGGTGACACTATATATTTTTTGGTGGTGGTGGGGGGGAGGATGATATAGTGCAGGAGTACCGAGGCTTCATATCAACACTTTTAGCGTGAAAATGTACTTTCAATTCAGCGTATTATGGCAAAAGTTATATACGCTTTTTCCAACTCTTTCTCCCACAAAATGTTTGTCAATGCTCCTCTGCTGTTGAAAAGCCATGTGCATATATGCTAAAATATTGGCCAATTTATGGCGATGTCCCTCATTCACATGTCAAAAAAGTTACTTGGAAGAGAGGAAGGCGTGTTCTCATCTTTTTAATAATGAAGTCTAGGTGGCCAAAAGCATGGAATAAGCATGTTTTTCTTGCACACACATGCTAGCTTCCTCTTGTTTGGCAGTCCAGGCATTCAACATTTTAAGCAATCAACGCTTAATTTTTGTTTAGTCTTTGTTCTGAAAAATATGCGGTTTTTTAAATATAACCTTTTCAATGGTTTTTACTGGCTCATCCCTCTTAGGACAAATATTCGTGCTAGAGATAGACGAAAAATTATTTTTGTCTAAAAATTTCAGTCTACAGTCGAGTCTCGATTTAGTTTAGTCTTGATTTAGTTTAGTCTTGATTTAGTTTAGTCTTGATTTAGTGTATATTTTTTCCGGTCCCCAACGCCTACACTAAATCAAGACTCGACTGTATTTCTATTAAAAATTTGACGCTACTAGGATATACTAGCCCCCGCCAGATCGATTTTTCCAAAAGTGTCTAATAACTAGGGTTGGCCTCTCTCCCGTGAAATCGCTGCCAAAAAACGAGCAAAAAGACTATTTTAAAGGGGTTGAGGACTGTGTAATGGAGGAGAAGGGACAAGGAAGGGGTCACTCTGTAGAAAAAGAGAAGATCTTACTTTCCCAGTTTTCCATTTTTTTTTTTATTATTACAGGGACTCTACCGCATAAAGAAGCTCTGGCATGCATGCTATTTTCATGCATCCAGAGCTATTCTCGAGTGATTTATGTCTCAGGTATGTTTTTGTGCGCATCTCAACTCCAAGTCTCCGTAATGGGGCTTGAGAGTTAGAGATGCGCGCACACAGACTTACCTGTGAGATGAATTCAAGCAATACTCTTGAGAAATAAATACATGAAATAAACGCAATAATAAATGTATGACCGAGTAGCGTCCAATTTATTCTCTCCCAACTTATCATCTAAGAGAAAGAGCTATAAATACCTACGTGAGACTATACTCAAATAACTTTTATGACAGTCCAATCAACCATTGTACTGGAGAGGAGCAGAGCTGTCTATTCATGATTTTAGTACCAACTTGGTATCTTACTACTGACAGCTGGGGTATCATTATTGCTGAATGGTAGCTATCGGTTGGGGTCCATTCACCTCTCTTGTCTACTATCTGTTATCACCTTCTAAAAGGTGTTGTAATCGTCATAAATTTTGGCTTCATGCTGTATTGGCTGCTGTGCATGACTGGCTGTTTGACATTGCGTGTGGCCAGTAAGTGATTCTTAATAAGCACATTCTTTTGCATAAGTTTCTTACTTGAGTGGGGATATATTTGCTTCACAACTTTTACATCCTTCACAACATCCATTTTCACCTACATCTCAACTTTTTGTAGTATGAATTTGCAAAAAATGTGTTTTGCAAAAATATATAATATATTTCTTGCTTATTGATAAGCCCACCAAAACCTCAATGACAAAAGAGTGTATAGCAGACGTACTCAATCATACGCATACAGAACCACGCGAGCTAGCAACTTCGTCTCTTTCAGACAAAGTTTCTGCAGAAGAATCGTACGAGAAGAAAAAGCATTTTTAACATTGACATCCATCAATTAATTTGACTAACGTTTTTAGAAATAGGTTGGCTCATTTCACAGAAAATGTAGCTTCATGATATAAAGATGAGGATGTAATGTTAGTCTCAATAACCGATACTTTGAATGTTTCTAAATTAAACCCGGCAAACAATTCAATAAAATTGGGCAAGATTGGGTGAGAAAATAGCCTGAAATTGTTTGCAAAAGCTTCACTGAATGTTTTTCTTGTAAATGACGAATAAGAATAAGCTAAAAATATGAAAAAATCGGCTAAATTGCTTTTTAGGTGCACATGAAACGTTAGTGAGTCTGTACAGAAGTCTGCTGAAGAATTATGACAAAGGTAAAAGATAAAAGAAGTTGCAGTTAACTCTCTCAATAACTATTTGTAAGGGACCGCCTCTTAGAAGACGTTGATGAGAGAGGGCCGTTAATCAGAGTCATTAATTAGAAAAAGATGTTGCCTAACCCTTACTCACCGGATGCCATTCAAACATGTATTTTCGATTAAATAAAATAAGCCTTTTATTCCGAGAAACTTACAAAGATGAAGTCTTAGACAAATAATACCACTAGAAAAAAAAAACCCGACATCTGAATGTTGTCACTTCTCGCAGCTTTAAACCACCGTAAGACCTTTTCTTCGAGATCAGCATGCTTTTCAGGCAGCACTCGGCTCTTTTTTGCTTGACTACTTTGTTTGATTGCTTTGAGGATTGATGCTTAATAACCCAGAATCGTCTTTATTGTTGTGGATGAAAACCCGAATTTATTGGTAAGCTCCAGCGGCTTCCTGTTCCTCTATGCACCAATAATTTGTTTCTTCAACTCGAGAGTAATGACGTCACGTTCCCTTGGAGTTTCCATCTCTAAAAAAGATTGGTAGAGAGAAATGTAAACAAAAATGCATCAACCAATGGGCAAACTCGAAAAATGAACACGTCTTTCTACAAAGAACGAAAGTTTTTTTGTACCAAGACAAATTTAATTTCAAAAAGACGTTATTAGGAGAGTGTTTTATAAGAAATGAGCCAGCTCTTAAGAGTCGTTGATGGGAGATGGTCGCTATTCAGAGAGTCATTTATAATTGGAGACCAACGAAACCATTTGAGAGAGTCAACTGTATGGGCAAAATAAATGTTTAAAAATACTTAGGACATGCAACAGTTGTAATATGAAAGCTAATTTCAGACATAAGACCTTCGTTGAGGCACGACTTTCCAGTGGATGTGTCCTTCACGTTCTCTTTGACTCACTTAATCGATGTGGTAGGTCATTCTGCAATGGAATAGCATCAGTTTGTTTGGTAAAAGCTACAATACAATAAATAATAGATAGAAACCCCCTTATCCCCCTGGGTCTCTCTACCCAGACTAACCTCTTTGTGTGTGATTTGGGGCTTTTTATAGGTCGCCCGGGGAAAAAAGTGGGAGGGTCTTATATGGGGGTTGGGTTTGCGTATGTGTGGTGTGTTTGTGGTGTGTATGGTATGTGTCCATTATAGAGTTCCTCTATGACACATTCTTTTATAAAAAATTTTTGGAATTGAGAATAAACCTCAAAATATGATATAGTCAATAAGCTCGCTAATTGCTTTGTATAAACAAAGTTAACCTTTGTGTTGTAGGATGAGCGCAACCAGATTTTGACTACGAACGCCTGGATCCACCAGGCTTGGAGAGACTACAATCTGGTGTGGGATCCTCGCCTTTTCGATGGAATCACTACTGTTCACATCCCATTTGAATTGCTGTGGCGTCCTGATGTAATTCTCTACAACAATGCTGCTAGTGAATACACCAAGAGCGTGATGAGCACCGACATAATTGTGAGTTATGACGGCAATGTTAGTTGGACAATGGCTGGTATATTCAAAAGCAGCTGTGGCCTGGATGTTCGCTACTACCCTTTCGACTTCCAGGTTGTCTTTATTGTGGTGCAACTCTCTTTAAAAACCAAATTTTGCACGGAAATTTAAAAAATAGTGGCGGGAATGTGGGTGCTGGAAAAGGATGACCATGAAGCTAACAATTGCAAAGCCATGAACATCGAGGAAATGGAAATCGACAAGCCGATGATCAGCAGGAAAGAAACGAAAGTGGCTTGGAATGTGCTCAGTCACTTCGTGTGACATAACTTTGCAGATCCCGCCATTCTCAGGCATAGGGACGTGGGACTCGACTGCACCCACAAGGAAGCACATTTATGGCAAAATTAGCTCGTTGCTTTGGTTGGCTTCTAAGTTTTATACCGTGAAAGCCATTTAATAACTCTTTCTCATAAATATTTATAAGATTTTTTAACGAAATACTACGGTGGACTCAAAGAAGTAACCAATTTCTAGAATTGTGTGTTGAAGTTTGCTTCGTGGGCATATGACGGCACAAAAATCAATATTAAGCTGTCTTCTGAGAATGGGGATCAGTCAAATTATATGGAAAGCACTGAATGGTACTTGCATTTTATCAAGTAAGTGTTTGGAGGCAGAAAATTGTTGACTAGCATGTGGCCGTTTAGAGCTCAACGAGACTCGGTGATCTATTCCTGCTGTCCAGAGCCATACCCCTTCATTGATGTGCACATCACCATACAGAGGAGACCCATGTTCTTTGTGTTTAATTTGATTCTACCATGTGTCATGATTAGTGGAATTGCTTTGCTTGGGTTCTATATGCCTTCAGGTTGGTTAATAGGGAGGAGAAAGTTTTGGGGATTTTGGAAAAGGGTTTCATGAATTGATCATGCCGAGAAGGCACGCTCAACTGCAGACATTCAATTTCATGCATCTACTTGAAAAGTACCCCCCATTTAAACCCCTCATAAACAGTTGCAAGGGAATGGTGTGATCCAGTCGGATCATTTATTGATTACTATTGTGAAGAGCTGTTATCACAGCCGTTTTTCAGACTCGGGCGAGAAGGTGACCCTTGGTATGTTTTTCACATGCTATTTCATTTAGCTGAACTAACTTTTAAGTTCTTTTTCTTTCAGGTATCACAGCTCTACTCTCAACTACAGTGTTCTTGATGTTGGTTGCTGAGGGAATGCCACCCACTTCAGAAGCTCTTCCACTAATCGGTAAACTAATAAAAACAACAGAAACAGACATATTGAGAGACGTAGTCTGCCAATTTAAATTTAGGCTTGAGTTTGTCCTGAGTTTCCTCTAGCATATTCAATTTTTGTTTCTGATGAAATTTCATTAGTAAAGTCGGACAAAGGAATGAAGGGCGGAAAAATGAGTGATGCAGCAGTTTTTTTGCGCTGTTTTCTATAACAAAAGTCAACGGGCAATAGTAATATCGGCAGATGCAAAGTGCTACCATGGACTGAGACCAATTTGCAGGACGGTTGGTGGTTCCAACAAGATAGGGCCCCCAACCACAGAGCCCATGAAAAACGGAATTGGATTGCTGAAAACTTCTCGGACTTTATCAAAGTTGACCCACACCACACTGACCCAATTAGAGACTGAGTACCCAACTCCCCTGACTGGAATGTGATGGACTACTTTGCCTGGTGCTAAATCCAGTCTAAGGTCTGCTCCAAGCCCCAAAACTCAATTCCGGCACTGAAGGCATCGTTGGTCACAAAATGGGATGCAATTCCCCAAGAATTTATTCACAATGCTATTGGTGATTTTCGCAAAAGACTGCGGCCAATGATGGTCATTTTATTGAGTGAAATAAAAAGTGGATATACAGTTTTGCAGAGGGAACTCACTCCATATTTTTTGAAGCAAAAGTTTTATTTTTTTTTAAATTAGCTCAAAAGTCCATGCAAGACTTTTGGGACACCAGTTATCTTTAGGCATATACTACGGAGTGACCATATTCATTGTGTCCCTAACCACTGGGATGACTGTATTCACCCTGAATGTGCATCACCATGGCTTGCGTGGCAAGCCAGTGCCTGAGCTGGTCCAACGACTAGCCTTTGACTATGCAGCCAGACTAATGTTCATCAAAATAGAGCAGTACCATTCCATCAACGACCACGTCGAGTATTTCCATTCCAACCGTACCACAAATGTGTCTAGGAGTATGAGTGCAGCTGCAGTTACAGACCATTTTCATGAATTTTTGGGTGCCAACGGGGGTAAGAGAGTGATAAACGGAAGACTGAATAATTTGTGGTGGATTGCAGAGGTCATGCCAAGTAACCAACTCGGACTCTCAACACCATTTAAAAGAGGAGTCTCATCACAAATTCCTTACAGGTCTCACAAAAGCAATACTTTTCTCAAAGGAAATCCCTCGGATGGAAAGCCAGTCACTGAACCACAAAGATCTCCATCTGAATATTGGTTCAACAAGAACATCAAAAGAGTGGGTAAATTTTCAGACTTGCAGACTGATTTTCCGACCAAAACTACGAAAAAGAGCGAGGTCGGTTTTTTAGAATCTACTTGCTTACCGTATTCTCTCTAATAGAACCACACCCCCCTAATTCAAAATCTCACGTCTGGAATAAATTGAATAGATGAAAAGTAACTCGTGATCTTTGATCCTTCTCGGCTAGTCGGAAACAGAGTAGACAGATCACGGATAAGTCTTGATCCAAAACTCTATCCATCGACCTGAAAGCCGACCCAGGGTAGTAGAGTCGATTGGGAATATCTAACTTAAAAAAAGGTGCTTTGAAGAGTTTTGTGAGAAAAGAAACCAATTTACAGGCATCTTCATCCCTCTGCTCAATGTCTGCCAAAAGCAAACGGGTGAGTTTCTCGGATGACTCCATCTCTTCACCCTCCCTGGCCCCCAACGGTATCTCCATCTCAAATGTCAGCATGCCAGTCCCTCTACAAGCGCTCAGGTATAGAGCAGCTTCTAGCACAAAGGCAGGCACTAATACAGATGCTCTTCCGTCCACCACAGTCCAAACCACCACTTTCACCAACCATCCCCAAGTAGTAGCAGAAGAAAGAGAAGTCAAAAAGGCACCTATTTGTGGTGGGGAGAGTGAAAGTGAGAGCGTGAACAATGAGCCATTGCCCAGTAAAGCAATTGCGGGTACCATCAAATCAGCTATTTTTGTGACCGCAACCTCTCCTCTAAGCCCTCATAGTGCTTCAGCCATAAAAGCACCCAAGGTAGCAGAAGCTGAAGCTTCTTGCTCTGCTGCTGCCAGTGGAAGGAGCCAGAGATGTGCTAGTCTTATTTCTCCTGCTTCTTACACACCTATGGAGAATGTAGAGAGCAGTGGAGTGTCACGCACAGATGTGTTTGAGAGCGAATTCTTGAGAGTGCTTGCTAAAGTTCATGCGACCATTGAAAGGTAGTTTTGCAATGCATTCTTTAAGGCGGATATATCCCGTTTGTGAGGGGGAAGGGTAGCTATAAATTTTTTGGTGTGGTAAGGGCGGTTTATAATCCAGTAGAGTCCAAACAAAATTTACTTTGATTTTCAAAGCCACTATTATGGTCTTTTGCAAATAAAATAGCAAAAGTTAAACGTTGTGTAAAAAAAGTTTAATTCTCTTCAAAATGATGGATGCGCATTTCAAGATAAGACGGATCGAATCGCGGATCTCGGTTGGTCTCAGACAAACTCAGCGAAAATAACTGCTTGAGCAAACATTTGAGTCATTGCATTTTTATGCTGACTTGATTTTGAATTTATTAGGTAGGGTAGGGTATTCAGTCCTCACTTCTCGCCCCAAAATTTGTTCTCATTCCAGCTCTACTGTGAACTTTAAAAACCCAACTTTTCATTCCATCTTTGTATGAACTCAGGGTTATCCTTTTTTATATCTCATTTTCCACAATATCTATTTGGTCAGTTTTTTTTTGTAGCTGATTTAAAAAATATCTTATTTCACGTTTTTGTATCTGATCTTCATGAGATTATAAGGTTGGCGAATAAGTCCGCGGAAAATGTTATCATATATAGGAATTTTTTATTTTGCTATAATAAGATAAAGACAGTAATAGATACACATAATCTTACAACAATACAGAATCACTCTACAACATATCCGACACCACTGTTTATCACATCCTCCCAGCGCTCAGGTATGTTATGAATGCCATTTTTGAAAAATTTATTCAATTTTCCTGCAATTCATCCATCGAGCCATGTTTAGAGTTCATTTTCAGTCTCAAAAATCTTGCCAAAGCTCGAAAGAGATGAAAATTTGAAGGGGCTAAGTCCGGAGAGTATAGAGGATGGACAATAACTTCTCAGCATAGCTCTTCCAATTTACACTTAGCAAAACTTTGCCAAAGGAACCATCGTTATATTATCTTATATTGGGTTGTAAAGAAAGTTCGTAGCGTTTTCAAATTTCTTACGTTTTGCAACGATTTGTTTGTTGTTTGGCAAAGTGAATATATTCATTTGATAGGGTTTTTTCTGCACAACAAAATTGTGTTTTTAGTTTTTTCTGAAATTTTAATTTTTCATCATTTTTCAGACTCAGAAATGAACTATCCAGGAGGCAAAAATCAGCATTTTCGACACCTGCTTTTTTCCATTGGCCTAAAAGCTTTCTTCCTGTTTTACCTAGAAGCGCCGTTGAAAAAGGCACCCGTGGGTCAAAAAATCACTTCCATATGAGGCTCCGTTGAGCCGCTAGAACTGCTTTTGGTCGAGTTGGTGGAAAATTTTGGCGCCAAAAGTTTTTCATTCAAAAATTTTTACAGAAAAATTTCTCCAACCACACGTGTCCAATTTTAGGCTCATTTTAAAGCCGACAGCATGTAGTTTTCAGGAAAAATACGAAACCCCAAAGAGGACTGCTACAGACCGAGTTATAGCCTGCAAATAAA